>SNQJ01S0006790.1:158260-172967 GCA_010110895.2 Picea sitchensis | reverse complement strand
ACCAATACTTTTGTAGTGGTGAATGGTCACAGGATATCATCCATCATCCTCATGAAAGTGGTTGGAGCATTTGTCAAACCAAAGGGCAT
This sequence comes from Picea sitchensis, assembly GCA_010110895.2. Taxonomy (NCBI): domain Eukaryota; kingdom Viridiplantae; phylum Streptophyta; class Pinopsida; order Pinales; family Pinaceae; genus Picea; species Picea sitchensis. Next base: position 172,878 of record SNQJ01S0006790.1, on the reverse strand, counting down.
GACCAACCATTCAAAAAGGCCTTCCTTTGACTTGAAGGTTGTCTTCCATACATCTGTCTATTCTATAAGGACCTGGTGGTAGCCAAACTTCATATCAATCTTACTGAAGTATTTGGCCCACGTGAGTTGATCAAGGAGGTCGTCGATTCAGGGAATTAGGTACCAATTTCTGACTGTGATTTTATTCAAAGCTCGGTAATCAATGTAGAGTCACCAGGTTCCATCTTTCTTCTGTACTAGCACAATTGGGCTCCATAAGGTGATGATCTGGGACAAATGTGCCCCTTGTGGAGCAGTTCTTGGATCTGTCACTTGATCTCCTCATTCTCTAATAGAGAGTGACGATAGACTAGCCCATTAGGCAATGATACACCGGGGGTCAGATCAATGGGGTGCTTGACCTGGTAGTGTAGAGGTACCCTGGTAGGTGAGGAGAAGATATCCGAGTATTCTTCCACGACCTTATCTACTTGCTTCTGGTATGTGGAGAGGTCAGCCGCAGAGACCCTGGATGTGGCTATGATCTTTCACTCATTCTGAGAGTGAATCACGAAGAATACAAACTTTCCCATCTGAGAGATGACCTTCATGCATTTCTTAGCAGAGATCAAGGAAATAACACTAGGTGGGACAGCCTCGGGTATCATGTACAATTTCCTATTCAAAGAAATATTAACACTATGAGGCCTAGACTCATATACAACATGACATTTCCATAAATAAGGTTGGCCCAAAAGAACATCACAAACTTCGAGAGGAGCAACATCACACAATACCTCATATTTGAAGGGCTTGATGATGTACATCAGTTGACACTATTGGCTGACATGGAGATTGCTTCCTTGGTGGAGCCATCCAATGGTGTAGGGTTGTGGGTGCGGCGTTGTCGGCAAGGTCAGCCACTTGATGACCTATGCTGATATGAGATTTTTCTAGCTACCACTATCAATGATGAAGTGCAGTGGGGTGCATTTTACCCACATATGTGAATGGATGAGGCGCTCTCCTTCTTCTGGCTCGTCTGGTTCACCATGTTGAAGCTTGGTGGTAGCAATGGTGGCACTGGGTTCCACGTTAATGATCCATCTTCCCCTTTCTGGTTCTTACTCAGAGTCAGAACCTGCATCTGATTCAGAGGCTTTCACTTCGGCCACCAGTGACTACTTTGAGCGGTAGTCAGCAGTGTTATGCCAAGGGATCTTATGGAAGTCACACCACTTCCCAGTATCTTTCTTTATCTTTCTGGTGTCCTTATTTGCTTGTAGCTTGGACTAGTTGTCCTGATACTATCCATATTTTCTCTGTCCTTTGTTCTGTGGGTTGGGGCCACCCTTTCCTAGATTTTGTTGTGAGGGGTTCTCCGACCCAAATTTTCATGTCTTTTGTTTGAGCTTCTACTCGATTTTGACGGCATATCAGAAGGCCGTGCCCAAGGATGAGATGTCCATAAATTTCATTTCAGTTTGGATGTATCTATGCAGAGCACCATGATACATGAGTAGCAGATGCCACTCTGAATCTTTGATACCTAGCTTGGTGCACAAGGTATGGAAGATATTTGTGAAATCTGGCACTACTTGGTCTCTTTCTTGCCGCAATGTGGTCCATTTTGTATACAAGTCGTCATAACTTCCGACAGGGTAATATTGTTCCTTAATAGCATCCCTGAAGGATTCCTTGGTGGTTGTGACTGTAAATAATGAGGGTTCCTCTGTTTCCTTTTTCTCACATAAAGTTTCCCACCAATATTTGACATGGGGAACGGCTTTGAGGAGTGCAAAAGTAATCTTTTCTCTATTTGAAAAATTATGAACAGAAAAATACCCTTCTAGTAGATTCAACCACTTGTCTACAACATCTACATCTATCTAACCTTCAAATATAAGAATATCAAAGTTTATTTGTACCTTGAAGGAGGTGGCGCCTCCGCTCAAAGAAGATGCATCACATGTTGGTAGCCGCCGAAGGATTTGCATGAAACTATCCATCATCTCGTTCCTCTATTGCATGAGGGTTTCCTCAATCAACAATTTGAAAGGATCTCCTATCCCATCATATTTATTTTCTCCTACCATGAGAGGTCACTTGGGCGTGCGAGAGATTTTTTCCTCAAGAGAAACAAGCTCGAGACCCAAATCTTTGTACTTAGACCTTGTTCGGGACATGCATTAAGACGACAAGGAGCAGACCACTCTGATACCACTAATCCAGATTTTATGAGAAGAATGAAATGACTACATATTATTAACAGATCCTTAACACAAAATAATAGAGATACAATAACACTGGTTTTCTATTCAATAAGGAAATAAGTTGAAACTGTAAAATGCAGCGGAAAACAAGCTTATTGGAATGGTGGTGGCTTATCTCTGAGAAGAGATGTGACGGTTGCGCTCATTCACAAGAATATGATTACAATGAGGCTTTGAAGGTCTTTTTACAATAAACAGGAGTTTCAAAAACCCTAAACATCCAAAAACCTAACCCTAGGAGATGAAGCACTAAAAGTCATGTGGGCCCTGTTTGGGTAAGTTAGTACATCAACTTCCCGGGGTCGTAACTTTTGCATACGATCTCCGTTTTAGGCGTACGATATCCCATTGGAAAGATCTATCCGAGGAATACAATATTTGTCCAAAATTTCATGATGAAATTTTGCAACTGCAACATACCCAAAAAAATATCGTTTAGGGCCTCAAAACGGCTGTGGAAGTTCAGGACCTGAAAAACTACTAAAAATAGTAAATTACCAAAATTGCCATAAAGTTGTTTTGAGCCAGCTAGAACAGGTGGGTGGCCATAGATATCCACCTGGATCACAAGGGGAAGTTTGTTGAGATAAATCCCCCTGTGGATTAATGTTTTTTTGATGGAGGAATGGATGTTGATGATTTCCTCGACTGAGATGGCAGCATAAACACCCTCTCTTGGGGTAGGACGAGGCGGGGTGAGAGTCATGGCATGAGAGAGGGGAAGGGTTATTTGAAAAATGGGGGGGAAACAACAAGAAATGGACTCAAGAGATGAGTGAGCCTTGAATAGAGCTTCCATAGTTGAGAAGTGGTGGTGCGTCAAGATCAGGAAAGAAACAAGACAGTCCAAGAAGTTGAGGAAAGAAGGCGGATTGGGAGAAGTAGAAGAAAGAAAAATGGAATAACTGTAGAAGATGAGAATACAGGAACAAATGGACAATCAAATATTGAACAAGAGAGAAGTGCAGAGAGAAAGAAGTCCCATGAGGTGGGATAAGAAGAAGAAGGTACAGACGTAAGAGAGGAAGAAGCTGGCATGAATCTTGGAGAAGAAAGAGAAGATTCAGCCCTGATAAAAGGAGCGATTGGAAATCCGGCTGAAGAGATCATCCCAGTGGAAGAAAATAAAACTCCCCAAATCAAATAAAACTGCCCCGAAGCCAATGGCGCTATCCCCGAATCACCCATACCCCAAGTGTCTTCTATACAAGCAGTAAGTTTAATACTACCTTCTCATGCTAGTTTTGTTCTAGTACAATTAATTAGTCAGTCACAACTAGGAAGTGTGAGCACGAGGAGGATATTGGGATCCCCTGGTAGATCGAAAGCAGGACCATTAGGGTTCATATTGATAGGAACAACAAGATCAGAAATGGGTGGCCATGCGAAAGTTTGATTGCCCGATACCCAGAATTTTGGGGTAAGGGAGATGAAGACATTGAGCAGCATTGGTTCCTATGCAAAGCAATCTAAAGATCCAAAGGGACTCCATATGCGAATAAGTTGGTCAAGTTCCAGACTACCTTGAGATTTTTCACTCTCAAATGGTACATGAAGATCATTGAGCCAAGAGTTCTAGGGATGCAAGGTCAAGCATTCACACTTGGCTAGGTACGGACAAGGTTCATAACAGAGTTCAAACTACCTCAGTCAAAACAAAAGGCTCTATCTGAGTTGCATGAGATCCAACAGTGGGAAGGTGAATCAGCCTAGGAGTACATCTAGAAGTTTAAAGATGCCATTGGGAGGTTGGCACATCCAATCCATGAAGAACATCAAAGGGAGTGGTACATTCAGGGGTTGTTGCCTCTAACTCAGATTCTGCTAACGTAACAGTGGATAGCCACATTAACAGATGCCTTGGAACAATCAATGAAGATTGAATCCATGGTGGGATACCATGGGAGCCTGAGAGTGACCAGACCCCTAGTAGATGTGAATCTGTCGCAAATACAAGGGCAGATATTTGCACTTACAAAAAATATTCAAGAGCTTATAATACCCAGACCAGGATGATCATAGGTTTGGTGCAAGGATAAGGTCAAATATTCCTAAGAAAAGTAATCAGATAGTGCAATGAAGAAAAGTACGAACCGAAAAGGAATTCATATTAATAACCCAGTTAGATGAATTTGAGATCAAGGACGTCATGTTAGATATGGGATTGAATGTGAACATTCTGCCTAAGAAGACCTGGGAAGCCTTAGGAAAACCTAGGTTGACATATTCCCCAATTCAATTAAGAATGGAAAACCAATATTGTATCTTCCCCATAGGAAGACTGGAGAACGTGGAAATAGATGTAGCAGGAGTAAAAATAGTGGATGACTTTGAATTCATTGAGATCATGGGAGATAAGGACCCCTACCCCACACTACTTGGCATTTATTAGGCCTATGATAATTATGCAGTAATCAACTTAAAGAAAGAAACCATGACCTTTGAGGCTGAGGGAATCAAGGTAGTTCAACCTTTGGATCCATATGTAAGACCCAGGTATACAGAACCAATAGACAATAATATGGAGGGAGAATACTTGGACCAGTTGTACACTGTAATAGCTGGGACAAGAAATGATTATATAAACCCCACCGTCGATGGGACAGTAAGTTGGAGAAGTATACAGTTAGCAAATGAAAATTCAGAATTGGCTTTCAACAATTGGCAACAAGGGTCACATGAAATATTCTCAAGAATATGCGCAACTGTCAGAGTGACCAAATGGGTTGGGACCGAAGTTAGAGAACACCTAGTATACGATGGAACCTCAGATCTCGACATTTTTTTTCACAACATGGAGGAAAATGTAAGAGAAGATCAAAGAATCTCGGTACTAGATGTAGCCTTTTAGAACAACCCTGCCATATGGTGGGCTAATCATAAATCCATACTAAGAACCTGAGGCGAGGTAAAGCAAGATATCAAGTACAGGTTCTAGAATAAGAAGCATTTGGAATCAAAGATGCAGATGAATCTCCAAGTTGCAAAATTGTTCAACAGAGAATTAGATACTAGAATACACATTGAACAGTGTTCGACAGAGTGTCAAGCTACGAGGATACCCTCTCACTTCTGGGTTCAAGTATTTCCCCACTCTCTAGGTTCAATCCCAAAATCTTGGTTTATACATGAGGAAACCAGAAGAAAAACCAGTGACTGGAAAATACCAGCATCTCATTTTTGCAAGGACTTCTCATTCACAAGTAAGTACCCTGAGCTTGAAGTAGCCCCACAAAATATTAAATAATTTATTTTACAGATAATGGTAATCAGAAATAAAACTTAGTGGCATGTGCCAAACATATCCAATAACTTCATAAAAAACTCCACCTTCCCTCAACTGAGAAGCTTATAGAATGCTATCAGATTAGCAAAGATTCAAAAAGCCTAGATGACTTATAAGAACTGAGAAACCTAGCCATCAAAGAGACAGAGGGGAGCAAAGAAATTCAAAACACCATACCTAGCCAAACCAATAGTTCCTACAATCACCCATTAAAATTGTGAAAAATCAACATAGGGACCGTAGAGAAACCCAAGATAGCCATGGTGGGAGACTAATGGGATGAGAAAACCAGTCAGGAAATACAGAGTTTACTGCGGAAATATGAGAAATTATTCCCAAAGACTTTTTTTGAGTTAAAGGAATCAAAGGAGTCATGGGAGAAATGGAGATTGAGTTAAAACCAGGATCCAAGGCTGTCATACATAGACCATATTGTCTTAACCCAAGAGTAAAAGAGAAGGTTAAGAAGGAGATAGATCAAATGTTGGAAGTAGGTCTCATTTTTGCAGTAGAAGAAGTAGAGTGGGTTAGCCCAGTAGTTATTTAAATCAAGAAAGGAACAAAGAATATTAGAGTCTATGTAGACTACAGAAGTCTCAAATCTACCTGTGTACATGACCCTTTCCCAACACCCTTTACAAACGAGGTGCTAGAACAGGTTGCGGTAAAGGAAGAATACTCATTCACAGACGAATTTCTAGAATACCATCAAGTCAATATCGTTGAAGAGGATAAAATAAAGACAACTTTCATAATAGAATGGGAATCTTTTGCATACAACGTGATGCCATTTGTCTTAATGAACACCCCTACAGTTTTTTCCAGGATTGTGATAGCATCTTTTAGAGAGTTCATTCACAAATTTATAGAAGTCTATATGGATGATTGGAAAATATATAGCCTGCTCAAGGAACATGTAGCACTGCTAAGGCTAATGTTTGACAGATGCAGAGAGTTGCAGATCTCATTGAATCTCAGAAAGTGTATCTGTAGTGTACCACATGGGAATTTGTTTGGCCATACAGTCTTCCTAGAAGGAGTAATGGTAGACCCAGACAAATTTGTGGTCATTGTGAATATGCCACCACCTATGAGTGCTAAGTAGTTGCACTCCACACTAGGACACACAGGTTACTATCGCAAGTTCATCCCAAGATATGCCAACATTACTGCACCTCTGGAAAACCCACTAAAAAAGACTTGAACGTTCTAATGGACTCCAGAATGTGATAAAGCATTTGAGACAATTAAGGAGAAACTCATCACAACACCGATTATGGTATTCCCAAACTGGGAGAATGAATTTCATGTCCATGTAGATTCTTTAGGAATTTCCTTAGGATCCATCTTAATGCAACCTAGAGATGGATCTATGGATCAACCTATCTATTTTGTGTGTTGGAAGTTATCGCAAGCATAACACAACTACACAATGACAGAAAGGGAGGGTTTGGCCATGATTTATGATTTGCAGAAATTTAGACATTATTTGTTAGGGTCTCATTTTAAATTCTTTACTGATCATTCTGCATTGAAATATCAAGTTAACAAACCTATGTTGGAAGGGATAATTTGTATATGGTTGTTATTTCAGGAATTTTCCTTTGAATTTATCATCAAGCCGGGAAGATGCAACGTAGGACCTAATCACCTTTCTAGGTTAGAGTCAGGGGAAAGTGGAGGAACAATAGATGATCATCTCCCAAATGCAGATTTGTTCTGGATTGAGGCCATACCGGAATACCTGGAGGAAATAGTAGTCTTTCTCAGTACAGGGGCCTATCCTGAAACCTATTCCACAACCCAGAAATTCCATATGGTTGCTAGAGTAGTAGATTACCAATTGATTGTCGGACAGTTGTATAAACTAGAACTAGAAAACATCCTCAAACGATGTGTCCTAGATCATGAAAGGCAAGATATACTCTAGGAATGCCATAGTGGAGTTGCAGGAGACCACGACACAAAAATTTATGCAGGAAAGACTTTGGTGGGAAACACTCTTCAAGGATGCAAAAGTATATGCTATATCATGTGATGTTTGTCAACGCGTGGGCAAGTCATCATGCTGAGACGAAATACCACTACAACCAGTTAGAGCTCTACAAGAATTTGAGAAATGGGCAATTGACTTCATTGGACCAATCAACTCCACAACCAAACATTCAAAGGCTAGGTACATAATTACCGCCACTGACTACCTTACCCGTTGGGAAGAAGAAGTAGTTGTATAGGACTGTTCGACAGATACTTCTGCCAGGTTTATTTTTGAGAATATCATTACTCAGTTTGGATGTCCCAGGATCCTAACCATCAATCAGGGAACTCATTCCATTATCAGCACTATAGCAACACTTACAACATAATTTATGATTCAACATCACAAGAGAAGTCCATACCACCCACAGGCCAACAGAACAATTGAAGCCTTCAACAAGATCATGTAAAGCGGACTAACAAAGGTCTGTTGCGCAAACCGGGAGGACTGGGATGGCTGAGTTTCATATGTACTATGGGATTACAGGACAACCACAAATAAACTCCACGGGTACACACCGTTCCATTTGGATTATGGGAGAGAGGCACTGGTGCCTATAGAGTTCATCACTCCAAGTTTGTATATTGCACAAGTCACATGCATTACAGAAGAGGAATCCATTGCGCAGAGACTTAAGGAACTACAAGAACTTGAAGAGACCATATTTCTATCATAATTTCATCAGTTGGTTGAAAAATAAAGACAAAAATCTTGGCATGACAGGCAAATTAAGACCAAGGTATTCACGCAAGGAGACAAGGTGCTACTCTACGATAGTCAGTACCAGAAACATCCTAGAAAGTTGTGTATGCACTAGTTGGGATCATTCATGATTATGGAGATATGACCCTCAGGATTAGTCAGACTCGCGCAAATGGATGGTGTGTTGCGACAAGGATGGGTGAATGGCGCTTGCTTGAAGACCTACCTATCTCAAAACTAAGAAAGAGGGATTGTCTCTCTAGTCTGAAAGAGCTTGTACAATAGTTATATTTGAGTTTTCTGATTTTTTTGTAAATTCAGTAATAAATTCAATATGTGTAGTGTTGTGCCATGACACATAGTTCATTTTATTTTTAAGTGTTGCTTGATACAAAACTAATGACCCAGCAGTGTAGGATCCAAATATTAAGAGAATTCATTAATGACAGTCATTAATATGACAGGGACAACCTTTGTGTTCAGAGAAAGGATGAATATGAATACGGTATGAATCCATATGCCACATGAACCTAGTCTAGTCATAGTCTTTATTTCCATTTCGGTACCACATCTGAAGTTCGTGTTGAGTGCTCAACACACCCTAAAAGTTGTGTGACCATTTCCTTTTGGGTACCACTTTGTTTTCTACCTTTGATTTTTTTTCACCTTTGTTTGAAACTGATAATCTGATTATCTTATATGTTTCATGTCTTAGGTTTCTCTCGAACATACAACAAAGAACCATCTTAAGAGACACAATGACTACTCAAGGAATCAACGACCCATAATTTTCCCGACACCCTAGAGAAGTTCATCAATGGAGAAAGCTTAAGGTGGCGAAAATCATTTTGGGAATTCAAAGTATCTGAATGCTAACCTTCATCGGCATCAGACTATATTAGTGTTTCTTTCTTATGAATAGCCTTAGAAAGGATTTCGCCAAAGGCCGATCTTTTTAGGTTTGGTAGAAAAGTGTGATTGTAAGCACCGTGCATAGATAAAAGTGACATGGTCTACCGCCGAACTCCTGAAACAAGTTCGGTATCGGCAAGGGAGAACTAATTGTTACCCTAACAAGATAATTACTTCGATGCCACCCAATATCGGCAGCGGTGGCCTCTAGTCTTTCTCAAGAACTCTCGGTGCAAGTGCGAATCCAAGTATGATTCGTATCCACTAGTCGAATGTCTTTCCATGATTAAATATTTTCAATAACCAAAGTTGATAATTCCACGAAATTGTTAATTGATATCAAATATGTTACAAAGAAAAGCATTAAAAGACTCACAACGTAATAACCATGATCCCAAAAAAATCTAATAATTTATGTGAAAGACCTGAATAAGAATACACGTTTGATTCACATTCGAAAGAAGCATGATACATTCAAACACCTTATTTTCTTTTTATATACACAATCAAAACTTCTGTCAAGCCTCGTTTACATACGAATAGGCCCGGTTGCCGTAAGATTACAAAATTTTCCAAAAGAAGAAAGATAAAGAGGTATTAAGCAACACTTCCAAGAACACAAAGAGAGAACCCGCCAAATATATGTCTCTTGTACGCTAGTCCTCTCTCAGATTGTCTTTCGCACTTTGTGATGTCTTATGTTCTTCTATCGCTGCCATCTATTGTACCTCGCGCAGCTACATAATCGTGTCTTGTGCACCCCCGATATGATTGATCGACCTAAATGAAGTAATCAGGTTGTGTGCCGAGCAAGATGCATTATGGGTCGACGAATGTGCAAAGGTCACCAATGTAAATCCATGGCAAGTGCAATAGTTCGTAGGACATCCGATCAAATCCCGAACCATGTTTCACCAATTGAACTTCAGTCTTGTGAAGTATCGGATGCACATGACAACCATTAGAGGGATATATGCAGCTCCAATAGAACAACACAGATTTCCATGGGCCAACACCTGTGAAGAACTCTTTATCAGATGGATTGATTATGAAAGAAGCCACCCTTTTCAAGAAACATCTGGGGTGGATTGTTGAAATACTGTTAGATGATAACGCCATGTGGTGATTTTTGATTAGCTCAAATTGTATTTAGCCATTAGTTGTTGTTAAACTTTATATTATAAATAGAGACATCAACCAATGAGTCAAAGGTCGATGGTTGTTGCAAGAACTCTTTATTTTGGTTGTTGACAATTATTTTGAGACTGTTATGAATTGAGAAGTCCTTCTGGACCAAAGACAAGCTATCTTTATTAGATGTATGTGATTGGAGTTGGAAAAGAATTACTTCCTTTCATGTTCCATGAATGTTGCAGTAAATGAGTAAGAGCAATTGATTCTATTGTCAAGTTATCTGGTGCAATGTTTTGATGTTCTTTGCTTTAAATTATGAAGATAAATCGTTGTGCTGTTATGTGATGAATTTTATGGTAGATGAATTATTTTGCTTACTGTGATCTTGATTACATATGTGTTTTCTTTCTATTAATTAGTTCTCTCAGACAGTAATTGGATGTTCATTTGGTTGATGTATTATTACTAGGCCTTTTGGCATAAAATCATTGTTTTCATGTTTGAGCAGCAGGTTATCCCAAGGTCGACCCCTTCCCAATAGTTTAAAATTTTGTCCCGTTGTTTGTTAAGTTGGTTTATACTGGCTTGCATCTCTCACACCAGCCCCACCTAAGATAAATACAGAAAAAGAATTGTCCTAACTGAGGAAGAGCCTCCAACATAAGATACAAAATCCCATCAATAATCTGGCCAGATCGCAAGATCTAAAGAACCATTCCACTCCAAACGTTGCAGAGTCTAATTGGGCCTCTGTGGCAAGTTTGGTTCCTGCTGTTGAGTCAGGGGATTTAGGCCCCATCAATAGAACTGGTGCTAGAAGGAGGGAATGAAGAATGAATGGCTAAGTATATAAGTTATATAAACATTTCAAACAACCTATAGATTCATAACGACCCACATGCATAGTTATTCATCCTATAGACATCCCACGTTTACTGAGTACTCTTGAAGCAGATAGCTCACCCCATTCCGAGGGAGAACCTTTTCACCCTGAAATAGCTTACGCCCTCCCTCACGAGGAAGTGAATTAGTTTAGGAGAATTACCAGAGCCTACGCCCAACAAATCGGTGTGTTTCCCTTCACTCCTATCCTCTTTCGAAGGAAACAACAAAGCAGGATAGTAGTCAACACTCCCGATGAAGTTTTCTTACACTTCGTCGAAGCTTAATAGATTTTGTGATTACCAAAATCCAAAAACCTCTTGATCTAATACCTGAGACGCCAGCCAGCAACATCTCCGAGCCAGATGACCTTTCAGAAGAGGAAGATCTTGACACAAACCCTAAAGATATGGAAGGGAAAAATGGTCGTGAGGAGGAAAGAGAAGTTCTACTTCAATACAACCAACCTTGGTTGGCCGGGGACATCGTGGTCATTCCTGGATGAGTACATAATCTCCCTCAGCACTCGGAGAAGCTTCTCCCCAAGTATGATCTTGAAACCTCAGGATTGCCCGAAGATCATATCAAGAAATTCATATTCGTGATCAAGCTTATGAATGTTCAACATGAATATGTAGTATGCAGACATTTCCCCTACACATTTGAGAATTTAGCCTCCACGTGGTATTTTAATTTTCCAGTAGGATCCATAACCAACTGGAATAAGTTCCAAAAGGATTTTCTAGACAAATTTGCCGAAGAAACTACCACGGGAGCCCTGATGGCCAAATTATTCATAGCCACCATGACCCCAAAAGAGAGGGTCAAAGATTTCAATCAAAGATTCATGACTATCCTAAAGAATTTTTAGCCCACGGTGAAACCAAATCAAGGTTTATGCCAATGTGCTTCCAGCTTCTATTTCCATGTTCATTAAAAGAGCTGCTAGGAAAACCCTTACAAAGAATTTATAAGAGGCCAAGATGATAGAGTTCCATATGAAAGGATGTAAAGAAGGCCAGGCCTCTTTAGTGAGAAAATAAATCCAGCCCCCACCCAGGAGAGTACTCCTTTTGATGAGACCACTGGGGAAATCAGCTGAACCAACTCTCGATAAGGGGAATGGAGATATAGAAGACCTGCAATGCATGGTCAAGAAACTATCAAATTAGATTATAGATATTAAAAGAAATGCAGGTGAGGGAAACCAAGGCCAAAGGCCCTATAAACCTTTCCTTAAAAGAAAACAGCCTTTCAAAGAAATTTAACCTCCCCCAGCCAACCTAAACATTGATCTAGGGAATGTTGCATATGATTCTTTCTGTACTTACCACCAAGAGAACCACTCAAAAATGGAATTCCCTCAATGGGACCATGCCATGAATTTAATGGCCAATCATTTTCTAGACAAAGTCTCCCTAATCAAACCATCCAATAGTTCAACCTTGAATATTGTTGATCGGGAAGAGGCTAACCCACCACAAGACACAACCATGCTGATATGGGATCCTGACATGATCGCATATTCGGATGATCTGTTTGAGTCTTGGGAACAACCCATATATGTATCAGTAGTACAAACATGTATTAAGGGTCAACCCGGCCCAAAAGATATTGATGCCACCCGCACCTCACAAAGTAAGTTAACTCCTGATCGCCCGAAAATACCTTTCGCTCCCGATAAAAATCCTATAAGCATCCATACTCAGGATTCTCCTAAATTAGATTACAATGTAGTAGAAGATTTGAAGAAGTTGAAAGCCAATGTGCCAGTTATGGACATATGTAGAATCCCTCAGCAGAAGGACCTTCTATTGCAAGCTCTAAATTCGGTAGAAAACCTGACCACTAGCGATAGTCAGAGGAATAATATACCCCCTACATATTTAGCAAGCAAACCAACCATAAACACCTACTTAGGAGGTAGGATAGAGAGGCCTTTCGTACCACCTTTTCTTTTAATGTTCAAAGTCTTCAATAGGAATATCCACAATTGTCTGGTGGATTTCGGGGTGTCTTCTAATGTCATGCCCTTGGCCATTTGTAATAAATTAGGTGTTGTCCCTCTAAAAAGTGATAAGCATGTCATACAACTGGGCAGGACCTAGGTAAAGGTCATGGGGGAACTCAAATATGTGATGATAAGGATAGAAACTCATCCTAATTTCATGCAGGTGATTGGCATCATTGTGGTGGATATCCCTGAGGCATATGGGCTATCATTGAGCCGAGATTGGTCCAAAAAACTAAAAAGATATTTTAGCACAGACTAGACACACCTTTGACTACTGCTGAAAGGATATAAGAACATGATCAGGATCGATAGGGAGAGATACCTGAAGCATACGGTCACTGATATGGAAACCCTGAACGAACCTACCTCTACCGATTTCCCCATATTGAGAAATTATTCCTATGATTCTCACTTTGTAAACTTTTCTCCTCTCCTGTTCAATGTTTCACTTACTCAAAAATCTGAAATTGTCTTCCAAGATGAATCCTTGATGCCAATAGAATATTCTCTCTTTTTACAAATCCCCACGCTAGGACTACTGCAAGAAAAGATCAGAGAACAAAACCCCGGTGATAGGAGAGAAAGGAGCGACTTTTGCTCTTAAATATGGACCCTCTATTTTGATGGATCCAAATCACAAGAAGGTTCAGGAGTAAGGTGCATCCTTATTGATTATAAATTTAAACGTCATTTCTTGTCATGTAGACTAGAATTCAAATGCACCAACAATACCACCGAGTATGAAGCTCTAGTACAAGGATTAAAGAAAGCCATAGATCTGGGTGTCAAGGAACTGAAAGTTTTTGGAGATTCTGAAATCATTGTTAGACAAGTAAGGAATACTATACATTTCAATTTACCTCATCTTAAGAACTACCAACAGGAGGTCCATCGGTTAATAGAATTCTTTGAGGCATTCAATATCACTGCAATTCCCAAAGAAAATAATGTTCTTCTCGACTCCTTAGCCACAACCGCTTCCAGAATATCGCCTTTAGAGGATTATGAAGCCTCCTGATCCACTGTGTAACTTCTCTACAAGCCATCAGTACCTAATAACATCTCTAATTAGAAATTCTTTGAAGGAGATGAACAGATCATAAGTTTCTTAACCAATCAAGACAATTTCAAAGATCTCGCCATCGACGATGAAGAGTTCCAAGAGCAACTAGCAGAAATCGATTCTCGGGTAGGCAAGCATATGGATAAATCTGATGGACAACTGAGAGGGCAAGGGGGTGAATCAGGTGTTACCATGCTTAAACAATTATCTTATTTTAAATTCTTTACTGAGCACTCAATGACAATCACAATAATGCAGGGAAGTAAGCAATAGAACATTCATCATCATTCACACATATGAGATACATAGAGACAGATATTTCCTGAGGAAACCCA
>SNQJ01S0006790.1:121564-158250 GCA_010110895.2 Picea sitchensis | reverse complement strand
TGTGCCTTCCTATCTTGATGGTCCACATAAATCCATATGAACTAGTTGGAGTGGTTTCTCTGTTGAAGTAGAGCTCTTGGACTTAAACTGTGTCCTGGTTAGCTTTCCTACTTGGCAGGGTTTACACATAAAATCTTGGGGCTTTGATATTCTCAGAATATCTTTTACTGCCTCAAGATTTTTGAGCTTGATTAAGTGGTCAAATTTTAGATGTCCAAGTCTCCTCTACCATAACCAACTTTCATCATGTTTGCTTAGATGACACTCCTCTCTATCTTCTTTCAACACATATACATTATTTTTTGTCCTTATGCCTTTGGCCACCACTTGTCCTAAGTTTGCAGACTTTATCTTGCAGTCCTTGGACATGAACACCACTTTGCATCCTCTGTCACACATTTGACTTACACTGAGAAGATTATGTTTCAGCCCATCTACAAGAAAAACATCTTGGGATTTTCCTTTTCCATTACTTAAACTCACCATCCCTTTACCCTTTATTTTACCTAGAGCATCATTTACAAAGGTTTCGTTTCCTGATTTGCTTTCACTTAGAGATAGAAACTTACCTTTGTCTCTCGTCATATGTTTGGAGCATCCATTGTCTATATACCAAGGTTTCATTTGTCTTTGAGATGACAACACTAATCCACATTTTTTACTTTCTTTCTTCTTCCAAACCTTGACATTTTCAGAAGGGGAATTCAAATCTGGTTCATAGTTCCTTAAGCGATAGTCAACAGATTTATGTCCATAGTTATGACAGATGTAACATTCTGGTTCATTGAATAAAGGATCATAACGATTGTTATGCTTAACCTATGTCCTTTTCCCATCCATCAAGTGATTTGCAGTCTATGGTGGTTTGTTACTTGGCTGTCTCATTCTTTGTTGTGGCATATATCTATACCTTGAATGTCTTGATTGCTCATAATTTAATTTTAAAGAAAAGTTTACAGCTTTATGACCAAAGTTAGAACAAAAGAAACAATATCCATAGAAAAAATGTTGGTACCTGGAAAATGGTTGTCTTCTGTGAACAGATCGATTTCTTCCATGCTGATGATTCCCTTGAGCAGGGAGTGCATTATTTATTTATTCTATAGATTCAGTCCTGGCACCTTTTTCTTTACTCCTCCTGGGTAGCTGATTGTCTTCCTTTGTTTCTGTAGGTTTGTTGTTTTCATTGGTTGTAGATATGACAAACTTGATGGATTCTTTGTTTCTTGGCTGACCACTACTTGATCCCTCTTCATAGCCCAAACCGGTTTTCAGCTTAGAATTCCTTTGCTGATTCAGAATGGTGGCTAATCCTTCTGAGGTTTTGATACTTGACATATTCTGATGATACAAGGCTTGAAACTTCTCCAACTCTTTCCTAGTTTTCACTACTTCTTCCAGAGATTTACATCTTTCTTTCTTTTCTGATAACTGTTGTTTCAGAATGTCCTCGATTTTCTTTGCCTCTTCTAATTCTACTTTTAACAAGGCAAAGTCTTCATCAGGTTGTTTATTGTCTTTCACAAACTGTATCAGCAATTGTATCGGCAATTGTTTTTTCTTTCTGTTCTTAATTCTGAGTCTTTCAATCTCTTCCAGTGCACTGATCAGTTCTCCTTCCATATCAGCCACAACTTCTTCTTCATTAGCCTCAATTCCTATGATTTTATTATCATAATCCTCTTTGGCCATAAGTATGAAGTCATTTAGTTTATCTTCAATAGATGAGTCATTATCTTCATCATCTGAAGGATCATCATCATTGTTTACACAAAGACTTTTCTTCTTAAAATTATTCTCTTTAAAGAAACTTTTGTGTTTGTGCTTCTCCTCATCATCACATGTCTAATATTTTCCTTTGTGAGGACATTTATTTGCAAAATGACCTATCTTACCACAGTTATTTGAAAGGAAGTTTACCTTTGTATTTGCCTAATCCCTTCTTCAGTCTCTTCACAAATTTTGCTTCAATTTCATCAGGCTCAGAATGCTCATTCTTGTCTGCTTTAAATGATGCTTCTCTGGAGGTGGGTTTATATTTAAATATTCTCATTTCATATGTAGTCAATGTTCCTAGAAGTTGATCAAACTCCAAGGTTTTTAGATCATTAAGTTCTTCTATAGCAGAAACTTTCGGGTTGAACCTATCTGGTAGAGATCTCAAAATTTTCTGAACTAAAGAAGGTTCCTCAATTTTTTCACCAAGTCCTTTCATTGCATTTACTAGTTCTTCAACTCTCAGAAAGTATTTTCCAAAAGTTTCATATTCTTTCATCTTCAGTTGTTCAAACTGTACTCTGTAGATTTGAAGCTTAGTGTCCTTTACCTTCTCATTACCTTCATAACTGCTAATGAGTTTGTCCCACATTTCTTTGGCAGTTCCTAGGTGCATAACTTTTACGAATTCTGCTTCTGCAAGCCCACTCAAGATAGAATTCATAGCCTTAGCGTTGAAGATAAATTATAGCTTGTCATCCTTATTAGCTAGTACAATTGGCTTTACATAACCAGTATCTACCACATCCCAGACATCTGCAACTAAATCCATTATGTAGGTTCTCATTCTAACTCTCCAGAAGGCAAAGTTTGTTCCATTGAAAAGAGGGGCCTTATTGGTTGAATTTCATTCATGGCTTGACATGTTTAATCTCTAGGATCTACCCTTAGATAAAAGGGGTTGGCTCTGATACCAATTGATGGACAACTGAGAGGGGGGAGTTGAATCAGTTGTTACAGTGCTTAAACAATTATGCTTATTTTAAATTATTTACTGATCACTCAATGAAAATCACAATAATGCAGGGAAGTAAGCAATAGAACATTCAACATCATTCACACATATGAGATACATAGAGACAGATATTTCCTGAGGAAACCCATAAAGGGTAAAAACCTCTTCTTCTTTATATGATAAGTATTCTTTACATTTTTTACATTATCATACTTATGAGCACCAACTCACAATGAGGCTACAACCTCTATTTTTCAAGCTGCTACTTGCTGAGAGCACCAACTCTCTGGATTCTCTAGCACCCACTAGAAGGAAGCACCAAATCCCTGTGTTTCTCTAGCACCCACTAGAAGGAAGAAACAACTCTGTAAGTGTTCCAACACCAACTGGATGGAAGCACTAGCTTCCAGTCACACAGCCACCAACCTATAAAATAGAGAACTACAGTTCTACCTTGCACCACACTGCCACCCTGGTTTCTCTGGCTGCAACCAGATGGAATCTACAACTCCCTATGTTCAAGCACCCACTTGAACCTCTGAGGACAACAGTCCTCCCTAGAACCTCCCTTCCACCCTGAAATATAAAGTTTGCTATATATAAATTTATCACAGTGATACAATAATTATCATTGGCTTACCAGGCTTATCATTGTTCTGCTATGTTGCTCTACTCTCCTATATTAGTGTCTCTCTGTCTGCATCTTCTTGCAATTTCTGATCTTATGTTTTTCTCTACAAGAGCACCTCAACCTTCCTTTACTATCTCTTTGTCTTGCTGCACACATGCCTTGAGCTTTATGTGCTTCTGCCTTTTATGCTCTGTGCACCATGTCTATTCAATGCACCATACCTCTTCTATGTATTTCAGTTGTTGCTCACTCCTCCTTCTACACGCTTGAATCACTCTCAACAAAAGCAAATACATCTCGTCTTTGTTCTGCATACTTATAATTTTTGTGCACCTTATGCATGCTATCTCGCCATGCTTTTGCATGCTCTCTCCATGTCGAGTGCTCTGCCTGACCAACATTGCAACTCTTCCACTTCTCTGGTCGTTAACCCCATGCGTCCATCATCACTAGGTGTTATGCCGAGATTCCTTAGTCTGTCTTGCAGTTGAGACTCTTCACCTTCTCTATCACAGTCGATTTCATCCCCTCTGTTGCAGTTACAGGCTTCAACGCTCTTCCATCTATCAATCCCCTCTATGAACCGTCTTCATTCCACTGGCAGATACCTTGAGACTTTTCAGCTCCTCTGGCAATCATACTAAAGTATCTTCGAGTCCTCTGGTAGAAACATCAGTGGTTTCTAGTAGTTACAGTGTGAACCTTGAAATGGGGCCTAGCTATGCTAGCTACTTCCACTTACGTGACCACCGGCAGTGACCATTGGCTATATCAGCATTTCGGCATTTCAGCATTTAGTATTTCGGCTTTCCTGTGGTGAAGAGTTATCTTGACACTCCATGTTGCGATCCCCAAAACTCCAAAAAACAAGGAGCTTAGCTAGACTAGCTTCGATCATTTCGACATTTCACTTTTTTCCACCTCACGATTTTGCATGTCGTGAATTCCTATTGCGAGGCATCTGGACTCTCCAAGTCACAATCCCCAAAACTATGAAAAAGGAGATTATCTCTTCGAGATATTCTCTATAGCTCTTCGATGATGTGACCATCGACAATGACCAAGACTTATTCAAACTGCATTTCACAATTTTGCGTTTCACGAATTTGTTGCAAGTCTCTCTGACTCTTCCAACTCCCGATCACGAAACTCCGGTTGATGTGCCTGTTTTGGGATTTTCAGTGTTTCGCATTTCGGCACTTCGGGACTCTTGTGTTGAAGAGTCTCAAATCTTGACTCCTCAATCTCCCGATATCTGAAACTCTGAAATGGAGTTATTTCCCTGTCTACGAAACTCTTTGTTGATGTGCCTGTTTCGGGAATTCGGCGTTTCACATTTTGGCGTTTCGGTATTTCTGTGAAGAATTGTTTTGACACTTCCAACTTTTGGTATCCGAAACTGTCCTTCTGCTTTCGAGTTTCAACATTTCTCATTTCACGACTCTGGGACTCCTGATGATGAAGAGTCTCGACTCTTCCAACTCCCGGTATCCAAAATTGTCCTCCTGCTTTTAGGATTTCAACGTTTTGCATTTCGCGATTCCAGGACTCTTGGTGATGAAGAGTCTCAAATCTTCCAACTCCCGATATCTGAAATTGTCCTCCTACTTTCAGGATTTTGGCATTTCACATTTTTTGATTCTGGGACTCCTGATGATTAAGAGTCTCGACTCTTCCAACTCCCAGTATTCGAAACTATCCTCCTGCCTTCAGGATTTCATAACCCCGCTTCACCTTGCTCTTTATAGAACGTGCAGGTTCTCCTAGATCCAACGTCAGTCAAACCTAAGGCTCAGATCTGACGTTCATCAAAAATTCTCAATGGGATCCAAAGATCACTGTCACTTCTCCTCCTGGGCTTACACATCCTCCTAACTTGGAATAATTTCTAAGTGTTAAAGGCCTCAACCTTTGATCTTTCTAAGATCCTGAGTACATTATCTCTCTTGAGATTTGGCAATGAGTTAGCCTCATCCCTCGTGCACACCTACACACTGTGTGCGACTCTGCACTAATCCTCCTGAGATTACGTTGCCCTTTTTTTTCCATCACTACATATTCTGATCTTGCCATTAATGACAAGCACAACTGCTTGTAAACATGCCAACAAAATCAAAGGCTCACACAATCCTGAAAGGGATAACTAACCTAGAGAATTTGTTTGATCTAAGGGAATGATTTAAAGAACCCAAAAATGCAAAGACTGGTATCTCTTGTCCCCTCCATGAAATGGTAAATCTTGGGACCCCAGAAAACCCAATGCATGTAAATCTCAACAAAACTATATCTCGGGAAGAGAGGAAATCCTACCTCAAATTATTCAGACAATACCAGGATGTTTTCACTTGGTCCTATAAAGATTTTAAAATGTATGACACCCGCATTATTCATCACACCATCCCATTGAAGCCCAAAATGAAGACTTTCCAACAGAAACTCCGAAAGTATCATCCATCCCTGGAACCTCTCATGTATCAGGATTTAAGGAAGATTTTAGATACGAAGATAATTTTCCAAGTCGGGCATTTCTCCTGGGTAGCAAATCTCATTTTGGTGAGAAAAAAATCGGGAGAAATTCGACTGTGCGTAGATTTTCAAAACCTCAACATAGCTTCAGAAAAGGATAATTATCCTGTCCTACCAATGGAGCAACTCCTACAGACCATGTCAGGTTCAGTGATTTTCTCTCTACTAGATGGTTTCTCAGGGTACAATCAAGTGTTGGTTTTAGAGGAAGACTGATTAAAGACTACCTTTCGAACCAAGTCGGGAACCTTCGCTTATAAACGCATACCTTTTGACTTAATTAACATGAGAGAAACCTTGCAGAGGGCCATGGACATGGATTTTTTGGGACTTATAAATAAGTGTGTGGTAGTATATTTAGATGACGTAACAATGTATTCGAAGAATATAGAAGAACACATCCAACACTTAACTCAGATTTTTGAGAGATGCAGGAAATACAGTATATCACTGAATACTAAGAAAACTATCTTCAGTGTCAAGGAGGGTAAATTGTTGGGTCATGTTATATCTCAAGCAAGGATTCGCATAGATCCTGAAAGGATTAAATCCATAGCTCAAATTCCACTACCCCATAACAATAAGGCCATGCAGTCCTTTTTCAGGAAAATCAACTTCATGAGGAAATTCACTCTCGACTTCGTCGAAATTATCAAACCCTTACAAAATATGATTCGCAAGGATGTTGAATTTAAGTGGGATAATGAACAAAAAAATGCTTTCAACAACATCAAGGTTGCCATATCCTGAGCCCCAGTGTTGTGAAGTCCCTATTTCAATAAAGACTTTAACCTTTATACTTTCACCTCTGACCAAACGCTAGCTGCGGTTTTGACTCAGAAGGACGATGACAACAACAAAGCCCCATTTTCATTATGAGTACCAACCTTCAAGGAGTTGAGCTCAATTATCCCTCCATAGACAAGTAGGCCTACGTGGTCTATAAGGCAATAAAACATTTCAGGTCTTACATCCTCAAAAATCACACTAAGGTGATTGTGCCACACCCTGTGGTCCGATCCTTGTTTACCCAACAAGAAATGGGAGAAACAAGAGGGAATTGGATGGCTGTAGTCCAGGAATTTCATCTAGATATAAAACCCACCAAATTAGTAAAGGGGCAAGGTTTGTGCAATCTCGCAGCTAAAGCCCAATATCAAGTAAATGAAGATCCTGGGTGGGAGAATGAAATAACACTTTGGTGTGGAGAAGTAGCGTACATTTCCCCAGGACGATACTTTTGGTACAAGGATTTATCTTATCTACTGCACCATGGGACTTGTCTCGAAATCCTTAGCCCCAAAGAAAGGAAATCCCTCAGATTAAAATCCGTGCAATACCGCCTTATAAATTTGGTACTCTTCCAGATCAGCTATGACGAGGTATTGTTGAGATGTCTTGAACGATAAGACATCGATAAAGTGTTGAAGGAACTCCATGATGGTCCTGTCGGAGGACATTTTTTGGGGAACACCACCGCTCATAAAATCCTGAGAGCCGACTATTATTGGCCCACTTTGTTCAAAGACACTCATGCTTATGCTAGGAATTGTAAGACTTGTCAAATTCATGTTGGCAAGGAGAGAAGGGAAGCTATCTCACTTTAGCCTGTGACTATCTCTAGACCTTTTGAGCAGTGGGGGTTGGATATCATAGGAGAAATTACACCCAACTCTTCAAAATTTCACAAGTACATTCTTACTGCCACTGACTATTTCAGAAAATGGGTTGAGGCCATTCCTTTGACCCATGTAAATGAGAAAATAGTCATCCAATTTATAGAACAATAGCTAATTACGAGGTTTGGCGTCCCTTCTGTTCTGTTCTTTGATAATGCAACATACTTCTCTTCTACCCTATTGACAGAGTTCGCTCTAGACAAAGGAATCATAATCAAGTACTCTGCAAATTATTACCCTCAAGGAAATGGTGTGGAAGAATCAACCAATAAGAACCTAGTAAGGATACTAAAGAAGACGGTTGCGGTTAACCATAGAAATTGGCATAACCAACTCCATAATTCACTATGAGTTGATAGGGTCACACCTAAAGAAGCCATAGGGAATTCCTCATACTTCCTGGTCTACGGAAAAGAAGTCATTCTCCCAAACGGGCTTTATCTGCCATATCTCTGATTGGCCCAATATTCTAATGATGAAATATCCTCAACCATGTAACAAAGAATCAACACTCTTCTCATGCTAGAGGAAGAGAGGGAAAAGGATAATTCAAAAATTTTATCCCATCAGTAGATAGGGAAAAGATGGTTCGACAAGCATAAAGCTAAAGAAAATAATTTTGAAGTAGGACACTTAGTTCTAAAGTGGGATAGGGTAAATGAACCCAAAAAGAAGCATTCCAAGTTTCAGAGCCTATGGCTTGGGCCTTTTCAGGTGGCTGAGAATATTGGGGTAGGTACTTATCAGTTGCAAAATCCGAGAGGGGAATCTGACGCCCTCCCAGTGAATGGTCAATCCCTAAAGCAATACTTCCAATAATATATATATATATATATATATATATATATATAATATATANACAGATATGTATACACATATAATTATGATTAGAACAAATAATAGAAGGATCTGAGATAGTTGTTTTATGGGACAGAGATTCTGCATTCACCCAATGAATCACCATTTGTTGAGTGCTCAACACACCCTAAAAGTTGTGTGACCATTTCCTTTTGGGTACCACTTTGTTTTCTACCTATGATTGTTTTCACCTTGGTTTGAAATTGATAATTCAATTATCTTATATGTTTCATGTCTTAAGTTTCTCTCGAACATACAACAAAGAACCATCTTAATAGACACAACGACTACTCAAGGAATCAATGATCCGAAATTTTCCTGATGCCCTAGAGAAGTTCAGCGTCGGCGAAAGCTTAAGGTGGCGAAAATCATTTTGGGAAGTCAAAGTAGTTGAATGTTGAACTTCGTCGGCGTCGGACGATAGTAGTTGTTACAAATTATTTTCGTCATCCCTATGACCATTAATGATGTAAACCTATCTGTTTCCTTCAGAGGGGTTAGTGGCCTGAGTTCCTGAAGAAAGAAGGGAGAAGAACTTTTCCTGAGAAAAGAAGTTGCATTTTCCTTTGTAAAAACCCTATTAAAGAGGATGTTCACAGATTTCTATATAGGCAGGGTGCAAGAATGCCTAACTCTCGCAAGCTGCACCATAGTTGGGTTGCGAGAGGTTCGTAGGTTGCTCTATATGCAGGGTGCGAGAATGATCATACGTGCGAAAAACAAGCATCTTCTCGATGCTTCTAGAAGGAGAAACTTCCATGGTGAGGTGGCATCCGAATGGTTTGGATCTTACTCTCTTTCATAATTTAGCGGGATCATCCTAATCTCCTCACCTTATCCTCTTCATCTTATAAAAGGAGAGGAGCTCGCATGGATAAAGTTAGTTGTTTTTGGCTTGGGATTGTTAGATTGGTTAGAGTGGCTTTGAGATTTGCTTTTTCAATATAGGTTGTGAGTAGCTATCAGATCCATGGTCTCAGAATATTTGGAGAAAGAAGTGTGTGGGGAATGAAGGATAGTTGGAAGGGACCTTATGAAATCAAGGCCATGGTTGTAATCTCTCTTTCACATTTAATATGATACAATAATATGATTCTTTCCTATAAATCTTGTTGTGTTTTATTGTATGATTCCTTGATNAAGGGACCTTACGACATCAAGGCCATGGTTGTAATCTCTCTTTCACATTTAATATGATACAATAACATGATTCTTTCCTATAAATCTTGTTGTGTTTTATTGTATGATTCCTTGATCACATACATAGGTCTATATTGAGTTTATGCTATTACTATCACTTTGGTTGGTTGCATTCTTTTGCAGGATCATCATTGTATGAGTGTTGGAATGGAGCTAGGATGGTGATAGTGAGAGGAAGTGATGTTTAAATGGTATGTTGCCTATCCCTCTTTAGTTAGTAAATTCAATATCTAAAAATTAAGGAAAGTGTCATGTTCTGGTGTGTTTTGTTCTCGATATAGGTGGATCTAGGGAGATCAGTTAGTGTCTGCACCTACCTATTTATCCGATAACAAAATTGGTGACCATACTGGGGAACATATTGTTTCCTAGTTAGTCTAGTTTCCCTTGCTTTGATTGCTTGATTTATGGTCTCTGAGTCTGTGGGAGATCCATCCAGACTCTCTGAATTTGAAAGTTCACTCAAAATATTTGTCCTTTTTCCAAATTTTTCTTGATTACAAACCTTCTCGCACTATACCTCCCTGTGGCCTATGAGAATCATTGATGTTCACACCCTATTGTTCAGTTCAGTACAAGCTTCTCGCACCCTGCCTGTATATAGACTACGAGAATCCCTAACTCTTGCACTGTACCCCACTACCAGGCTACAAACTCATTTGTAAAAGTTTTGGATTAGATATTCCTGCCTTTTTGATGCCCAGTTTTGCTTTGATCAGTTGAATTGAACTTTTGGAACCTATATTGATCTGTTTATAGTCTGCTTGAAATTCTTTGAGTTTCTTTTAGCCATCTTTGCTTTGTTTGGTTTTGAAGGATTAGTCTCTTGTTTTGAGTGTCTTTCAATTACAAATCATGTGTTTTCTTTAGAATTGTTTAGGGAAAAAACAGATTTCTTCTGAATAGTTCTCTTTAAAAGAAAACTTTTAGTTTGGGTTTCTTTGTTTTAAGACAGTTCATTATTTCTTTTAGTGAATTTTTTGAAATAAAAAGATTTAATTTCTTGCTTTGTATTAGATTGGGGGCATCCTTCCATTTGAAGTAGCGAAATTGCATGATTCTTGGCATTTTTTGGTCTTAAATTCTGCATTGGTGAGTTTAATAAATTTTGGGACATCATGCATATGGGAATGATAAATGTTTTCTCCTTCTCGTAGAATAGATTTCATCGAAATGAAAAGATTTCATCTTCATCTGTTTGCATAACTTTCGAGTCGGTCAAAACACCATATTGTTCACACCATTTTTCTATTAAGGAAAAACAGCCATAAAATAAAGCGCTTATAAAAAACTGATTAGAGATTTTAATATTTTCTGGTAGAAAACCTACATTAGATTAGTCGTAGGGATTTGGAATAGGTGTGAAAGATAACTTTCCAAAGCTGCAAACAAACATAGCATCTTGTGATAGGGAGCGTTAAATCCACTTACTACATTTTGTTCTGGGAAGCCCTTCTAACACAAGGGTCAATCACAAGGTCGCATTGAGACTGGTAGAGTTACTCACCCTGCTTTGTTTGTCTTGGTGTAGAGATTATGTGTATTATGGGGTCGCTTGAGAGGTATACCCACAATGATGAGTGGAAGGCTTTCAAACTTATTTCGGGCTAGATACCCTACCTTTGCGTGTGGATCGGACTATCTACTATTTCCCAAGGCATCACTACAGTGATTGGTAACCTTAGTGGCCTATCTCTTTAGGGTCTTTGCACAAGGTGACTGTAGAGGGGCAAGTCTTCACGGTACCTGGAATCNAATCACTCAGGCTCCTTGGAGGGTATACCCACGATTATGTGTGGGAACTTGCACCAAGGTGTAAGTCCATTAAGTAGGTCGTCAACGTAACTTTTCCACTTGCTCTATCTTATCCCCTTCTTACTTTGTTCCCGCTACGTTGGATTTCATCACCAACTAGTGTGTTCATTCAGAGAAGGTTTTTTTTGTTTGCTTGCTTCCTAGATTTTTAGTGTGTGTTGTTTTTTTTCCCTACCAGACTCTAGGTTGGATTTGTTTTATATGGCGATAGTTCTTGAAATGACCAATGAAGGAACCCCTGCTCTAGGGGAACCTTTTGTTTTTCCTTCTTATGGAAACATTGGTCCTCCTCACATCACTGCTTTGAGCCTTCTAGGTCTCATGATTGGATTGTCAGTGTGGTTTTTTTCCACTCAGGTAATTCCGAATGCAGTAAGTGCTTCGGTCGTAAGCACTTCCCCCCAAGAACATCAACCTGATGTTGATCCTTCACTGTCTTCACCAATAAGATCTTCTTCGCCTTCTTCACTTGCAAGGTCTTCTTCCATTTCATCTTCTTCGCTGAGTGAAAGATCTCAAGCTAGTAACTTGGTGGATAACAAGAAGAAGAAACGAAAGAATAAGAAGAATAAAAATAAGTAAGAATCCAAACTTCCAACCACTGTCAAACATGTTGGAAAACAACTAGTTACTGTTAATCGTGTTGGGAGTATTGATGATGTCAAGATTACCCAAATAACCTGTAAGCCCAAGTACCCTTGTAGGCTTTGTAAGGGTAGCCATCTTCTTAAGGATTTCCCTGGTCTACCCAAGGCTATAGAAGTATGGTCTACACACCCTGACCAACCCATGTCATCAGCCTATAAACAACATGATGATGACCTCCCGTCGACTAGTCACGATACTATTGGGAAGAATAAAAGTAGAGTCAAGTTCCCATGTATGTTATGCAAAGGGATTCATTTAACTCACCTTTTCCCTCGTATGGACAAAGCCTCAAAATTACTGGAAGACATGATTGTTTCATAGCCTCAACTTCCAGCTGATTATCATAATATTTCTCTCAACCCCCCTGTAGTTGATGGAATGATCACTCTGGACCCATCTTCGGTCAATCCGATTGATCATGTCTTCAATATAGTCACATTCTTAATTGAACCAGTTGAAAAAGTGGTTGATCCGATCCCATCTTCGGTCGATCCCACTCTCCCTTTAGAGAGTGTTAAGAAAGTGGTTGATTCGATCCCATCCTCAGTCAACCCCACTCTCCCGTTAGAGATTGAAACCCAAGCGGTCAATCCATTTTCACCTGTCGACCCCATTCTCCCCTTGGAGAATGAAACCCAAGTGGTTGATCTGATCTCTCCATCGGTTGATCCTACTCTCCCGCTAGAGAGTAAACCCAATACTTCTCATATTTTTCTCATTGATACATAATCTACCATGCCAAGGACTATTCCTCCTTCTCCTGTGGAACCCCCTCCAATTAATGAGGTCATCATTTTTAATTGGGATGTGCTAACTAGACCTCATCTTCCCTCTCACATTCCTTTTTAGATTACAGTGCAAGTTTGTGGTCGGGACGTTCCTTAGACATTGATAGATGAAGGTGCGTCTGTTAGCATTTTGTCCTCTTTTGCTTGGCAAGATTTGGGTTGTCCTTAGCTTGCCCCGGTTACACAGAATTTGTTAGCTTTTAACAGAAGAACCTGTCAACCTTTAGGGACCCTTCCTCAGTTTCCTGTAACTTTGGGAGGGAAAATTGTCTTTATTGATGTCATGGTCATCTAAGACCCCTTGGATTTTGCTTTACTCCTTGGGTGAGATTATGTCTATGCCATGAAAGCTATTGTGTATACTCTTTTTCGTGTGATATCTTTCCCTCATGATGGACGGGTTGTGACTGTTGATCAACTTTCATTCATTGACCCCGCCTGGATTGCCTCCTTCAATGGTTCTTATATGTAGATGATATCGCCCCCGCCACAGGTCAATTATGTGGTGTTGTCGCCCATGGCTTCAACTTCTGATGACTTAGATCTAGTAGTTGACATGGTGATCTCTTCGATAGGGTTGTTAGAGCCTGATCTATTTACTCATGTCGTGACCCTCGACATGGTGTCCTTCTAGAGTGTGTTTCTTCCTTCCAGCAAAGACCTCTTGGAAGCCATGACTGAGTTTTGTCCCTTGACATGGTGTCCTTCTCAAAGCATTGTCCTCTTGGAATCCATTATCAAGAAGACATCAAGGATAGTTTTTTGCATCTTTGAGGCAACCTCATTAAAAAATGAAACAGAGGTCTATGAGCATGATTTTCTAATTTCAAACTCATTTAAAAATGAAACCAGCCTTGAGCATTGTTTTCTAATTTCAATCTCATTAAAAAATGAAACCCGTTCCGAGGATAGTTTTTTCATCTCTGAGGCAACCTCGTTAAAAATGAAATAGAGGTTATGAGCATAGTTCTTGTTTCTATGTCAAGCTCGTTAAAAAATGAAATAGTTTTTCCCCTCTCTGTTTGAGTCAAGTCCTTCATCTAGTATTTGAAGCTTCACTTCCTCCACCTTTGTCATTGGATGAAATGAAGCTTGGGGGGAAATACTTTCAGCCTTTGGACTTCATGCTGAAATAGAGCCACTAGTTTCTTAAGTTGGGGGCTAAGTACCAACCATCCATGTGTTATGCGTTGGGAAGTATAAGCATAGTTTTCTATGGTTTAAGCTTGTGTAAAAATGAAACCACTTACCTCAATCATAGTTTCCTCTGGTTCAATCTTGTGTAAAAATGAAACCAGGTCCAAGCATAGTTTCCTCTGGTTCAAGCTTGTGTAGAAATGAAACCAAGTCCAAGAATTGTTTTGTTTTGTTTTAAATCTTGCATAAAAATGAAAATAATCCCGAGTTTAGTCTTTTTTCTTTCTCATGCTTGTAAATACATGAGAATAAGTTACTGATCTTAGTCTTTGTTCTTTCTCATGCTCATAAATACGTGAGAATGCAACCGAGTATACTTTTATCACTTTTTCAAACTCGTAAAGGTTATATGAAAAAGGAACCCACTGGAGTTCCCTTTAAGCTCTTTTCAGACTCTCTAAACATGAAAAGATTTTCGAGCGACCTTGTTCTCTTCATGCTCATTAAAGTATTTGAAGAAAATGTATGTTGAGCGATAGTTTATCTATTTTCCAGTCTCATCAGGCTACTTTACGAAAAAGGAACTGAGAGAGTTCTCTTTAAGTGTTTTTCAGACTCTCTAAAAATGAAAAACCCCTGAGTTTTCTTTCTTTGGACTCATAAAACAAACATTGAAAGGCCCATGTGGGACCGAACCACTCCTTCCTAGGGTTCGTTAAACATACTCTGAGGGACTCATCCAAAGGATGATCTTACATTTCAAGAATATGTTATCCTCCTCAAGCTTGTGTAAAAATAAAGAGGTACTCGCCAGAAATGGTGGGGGAAAAAATTGGGAAAGAAATGTGTCTAAACCTATATTCCATGGAAGAGTCACTTTTGAACATGACACTCTTTCACTCACCTTGTGTCTAGGTTGGAAAATCCGCTTGTCTCTTGATCATACTCCTTCATAAGATTACAAATTGGTCTGTGATCCCTATTGTTGATTCAATATTTCCAAGACAGTTGTCTTGTCATCAATATGTTCAAAAAGAAGTTCAACCCTGAAAGCCTTCTATTGTGTTTTCCATTTCTGTAGTCCTTGAGACATATATCGTGTCGGCCATCCTTGAGTCAGTCCTAAATCATTTGTTACGTTGATATACATCAAATATTTTTACCCGTTTCGTGTCATTGATGGGGGATACATTAAGGCCCTCCTGTGACAAGTCTTTTCCTGTCGACTTCAAACTCATTATCCAGGAATTAGACTTATAAACTAATTGGTACCTTGGAACTTGCATGCCTCAAAGGCAGGTTTCCACGCTTTCGACAATGGGTTTTCATTATTGACCTATGATCAAAAGGTTTCGCCAAGTTTTTGACCTCAGCTCATTGATTCACATCCATTGGATTGTACCAGAGTACCTTGGGATTCATTGACATTAATGGTGATTTCCCTCTCACTTTTTAATGGTATACACCAATGATCAATAATCAAGTGGTATACACTAATGGTATACACTAATGATCAAGTGGTTTCTACCATGTTCGAATTCAACACATGTATTCACATTGTTAGATTCGTACTATAGAGTGGTGGAGATGAAGACCCTGGATCTTTTTTGATAGATTCAGGGTGCATTGGAGTATATTTAGTGTATTGTTGCATAGATCCACATTGTATGTCTGGTGGTGTTGAAGGAAAATCTCCCTATGGACAGGTAGATCTCCTCTTAAGAGCTAGAATCTTAACTCTTAAGACAGAAGACACTTATCATGGACATTGACTTCCTTTTAGGTCTATATAAACTAATGTGTGAGGAGGAAGGAGAAAAGAAGTACCTTTTACCGGTGTTTGTCCCTGCACGGTCCGAGTTGAGCTCCAATATTTCGCTCCTCAATACACCCTGTAGACAAACAAAGATACCACCACTTTCTACTCTATTGGGATTAGCTTGAAATAGACCTATGTATTAGAGACAATTTCATGTGAGATTAAACACAAACTAGAAAGAAACAGGCCAAGCATGTCATATTAATGAGAACAATGATGAAGGAAACTTACAACCGTAGATGCGAGTGCAATAGCTTCATCAAGTCCTCCTTGTCTAACCCTTGCTTCAAAAGACCCACGATCAGAATGAAAATATCTTCACTGATTATTCTCCTCCACTTCACTGTGTGTGTCCTATGAGATCATAGGTTTCATGCCTCCAAAATCATCTCTCCTCTTTTTTCACCATGAGAGGGCATGCTTATATAGGTTTAGAGAGGCCCAACCACTTGAGATATCTTTAGGGTAAGTTGAGGATTTTCCTCCTTCAGTTAGGGATAATCCCTAAGATCATGGCTTGACTAGGGATTCGAATCCAACTGCCTTCAAAGATTGAAGAGATCTTTCCCCCATTCTTCTCAACAAACCAACTGCTGCCTAGAATAGGTAACGCTCCTTCAAAAGGGTAGTCAGAGCGCTATAAAGCTCCCTAGTAAGGTATAGGGGGGTGCCAACACTCCTAATAGTATCAAAACTCCTCCAAAAGTGTTGTCAGAGTGTTATAATGCTCCCTAACAGTCTATAGGGGGGCGCCAACACTCCCGAGAGAGGTATAGGGGAGCGCTCTCCTCTAAAAACTCAATTTTTGTGGTTCTTTCAAATGGAAAGAGGTTCATAAACTCAATTAACCTTTCCTCTTCTTCCAAATTAAATGTTTGAGGAGTTTCAAGTGTCTTTCTGATGTCATTATAGGTATGACATAGGCGTTATGGCAGTATGTTTTCTTGACACTTGTGACACTTGTGAGAAAAATGTGACACTTGTGACACTTGTAATGACGACACTTGTGATACTATCGAAGTGAGTAATTTCGATGTGTAACAGGTGGCTATGTTCAAATTTGAAACTTTAACACATAGATCCACAGTGTATTTTTGGTGGCTATGTTCAGATTTGATTCATAATGGCATGGATCCATGGTGTACATTTGGTGGCCATGACCTTGTCTTACTTGACATGGATCTTTGCATGTCGGCATTTATGCTCTGAGTCATTTGTATTCTAAGTATGGGAATGCATACCTCAGTGATGATATATTATTGTACTATATTTCCTTGTTTGTTGGCAGGTTTTCAACTGATTGTTCCTTGTTCCCTACACACACTCGACAAAGTATTTCAG
Organism: Picea sitchensis; assembly: GCA_010110895.2. NCBI lineage: Eukaryota > Viridiplantae > Streptophyta > Pinopsida > Pinales > Pinaceae > Picea > Picea sitchensis. The sequence goes on along the minus strand of SNQJ01S0006790.1, from coordinate 141,077 downwards.
CTATCACTCTGTTCTAACTTCATACTTTGGGGGGCTCTCTGTTACACATTATTTTCATCATCCATATGACCATTAATGATTTAAACCTATCTGTTTCCTTCAGAGGGGTCAGTGGCCTAAGTTCCTGAAGAAAGAAGGGAGAAGAACTTTTCCTGAGAAAAGAAGTTGCATTTTCCTTTGTAAAAACCCTATTAAAGAGGATGTTTATAGGTTTCTATATAGGCAGGGTGCGAGAATTCCTAATTCTCGTAGGCTACACCATAGCTGGGTTGCAAGAGGTTCACAGGTTTCTCTATAAGCAGGGTGCGAGAATGCTCATACTTGGGAAAAACGAGCATCTTCTCGATGCTTCTAGAAGGAGAAACTTCCATGGTGAGGTGGCATCCAAATGGTTTGGATCTTACTCTCTTTCATGATTTAGTGGGATCATCCTAACCTCCTCACCTTATCCTCTTTAGCTTATAAAAGGAGAGGAGCCCTCATGGAGAAAGTTAGTTGTTTTTGGCTTGGGATTGTTAGCTTGGTTAGAGTGGCTTTGAGATTTGCTTTGTCAAGATAGATTATGAGTAGCTATCAGATCCATGGTCTCAGAATCCTTGGAGCAAGAAGTGTGTGGGGAACGAAGGATAGTTGGAAGGGACCTTATGAAATCAAGGACATGATTGTAATCTCTCTTTCACATTTAATATGATACAGTAATATGATTCTTTCCTATAAAGCTTGTTGTGTTTTATTGTATGATTCCTTGATCACATACATAGGTCTATATTGAGTTTATGCTATTACTATCACTTTGGTTGGTTTCATTATTTTGCAGGATCATCATTGTACAAGTGTTGGAACAGAGCTAGGATGGCGATAGCGAGAGGAAGTGATGTTTAAATGGTATGTCAACTATCCCTCTTTAGTTAGTAAATTCAATATCTAAAACTTAAGGAAAGCATCATGTTCTGGTTTGTTTTTTTCTAGATCTAGGTGGATCTAGGGAGATCAGTTAGTGTCTGCACCTACTAATTTATCTGATAACAATAGTGTTTATTTCTTACGAAAAACCTCAAAAATGATTTCGCCGAAGGTAGATCTTTTCAGGTTCGGAAGAAAAGTGTGATTGTAAGCGTTGCGCATAGATAAAAGTGACACTGTCGACCGCCGAACTCCCGAAACAAGTTCAGTATCGGAAAGGGAAAACTAATTGTTTCCCTAACATGATAATTACTCCGATGTCATCCGGTATCGGCAGCGGTGGACTCTAGTGTTTTCTCAAGAACTCTCGGTGCAAGTGAGAATCCAAGTATGATTCTTATCCACTAGCCAAATGTCTTTCCATGATTAAATATTTTCAATAACCAAAGTTGATTATTCCACGAAAGTATTAATTGATATCAAAGATGTTACAAAGAAAAGCATTAACAGACTCACGACGTAATAACCATGATCCCAAAAAAATCTAATAATTTACGTGAAAGACCTGAATAAGAAAACACGTTTGATTCACATCCGAAAGAAGCATGATACATTCAAACACCTTCCTTTCTTTTTATATACACAATCAAAACTTCCGCCAGGCCTGGTTTACATATGAACAGATAACCCCGATGACTCGACTAACCGGCCTGGTCGTCGTAAGATGAAAATTTTTTACAAAATAAGAAAGACAAAGAGGTATTAAGCAACACTTCCAAGAAAATAGAGCAAGAACCCATCAACTATATGTCTCCTATGTGTTGGTCCTCTCTCACATTGTCTTTCACACTTTGTGATGTCTTATGCTCCACTGTCACTACCATCCGTTGCACCTCGCGCAACTGCACAATCGTGTCTTGTGCTTCCTAAAGTCGTCTTTGTAGCCAAACAGTGATTTCTACGCGACCTTGAAATAGCGGTATCCCCTGGTTTTTCACCACCAACTGATGTCACAATTCTCTATTCTCTTGGTAAATCTTAGCTACTGCAAGTTAAGCCCACTCTAATTACTGAGCGGATTTTTTGGCAAGAGTACCTGGCACTTCTACCCTCCCCTTTCTTCTCCTGCCTCCTTTTCCAGTAGTCCCAACCAACTATGAATGGTTGGTAAGCATCACAGACTCCTCAAGGTTTGGACGTGTGCTCAGTTCGGCCTTGGGGCGGTCCTCCTCTCCTTCCCGAGATTTCTTCCTAGGCCTTCCTCTTCTCTTCGGTTTCAGACCCGAAGAAGGCATAGTCTCCAGCGTGGCTCTTTTGGACATATCTATGACCATCCCAAGATCCTCCGTGGATGTTGGCACTGCGTCTGGACATATATGTATACCTCTCATTGGAGTCTCAAGAACACAAGAAGCCAACAAGAAAGAGTCCCAAGCATGTTGGGGCTGAGACTTGGCACTCTGGCTGCCTTGTAGACCTTGTACCATGTTTGAAGGGGATCCCATAACTACAAAAGTTTAAGGAACTCAAGGCATCCATAAATGATAAAGAATTTTTTAATGGGACTTCGCCAAGATGAAGTTATTGAACCAGAATTCTAGGGAATACGAGCTCGACATATACGTAGAATTTCTCACAAAGCTCCTAGAATTTATAGAGAAATCAAGGAGTGACACTAGTCATGCCAACATAATACCAATGCCTCGCAACATGATTTTTGAAAAATTGGCATGCCACAGCTGATCGAAGGATGTGATCCAAAACATGCAAGCGTTGTCGATCGAGGTTGCATGAAAATGTGCGGTGCGATCCTTTCAATCCTTTTTAACTTTCGAACCTCCATTATTGATGAATTATGCTTGGCATGCTTGGTGGTATGGGCTCTGGATGCATTTAACAAATTTATCTGTACGGTATATGACCTCTTGGGAGTACACATGTGCATAAATCGTCCTCGACGCCTTTTTTTCGACCCCAAAGGTCAAGTAATTACTATGATAATTTATACATTCATGTCTATCATACTTGATTAGCCATACTATGACATGTTGATGCATTCATTTAAACCAAAGAGGAGCCGCGTCTTCATAGGTCACTTAAAGGAAGTATTTGGGATCACGTAAGTATTAAAAATGATTGATACTAGAAAGCTATGCAGGTACGTGTTAATCTTTTTGTTTGTTTATGTCTTATCATATGTTGCTTAATTGCTAAACTACTTGTGTTTTAACTCCAAGAAGAACCTTCCCAATTACTGACTAGAGTTTGTCCTATGACCCTGACGAAGAACTGAAAGAAACAACGAAACTGAATCACTGAAGCAATGAAGTATGTTGAGCTCCCCGATTTTGGCACCCCCGATATGATTGATCGACCTAAACAAAGTAATCATTATGTGCACCGAAAAAAATGCGTTATGGTCCAATGAATGTGCAAAGGTCACCGATGCAAAGTCAGGGCAAGTGCAATAGTTCGTAGGACATTCGATCAAAGCCCAAACCATGTTTCGCCAATTGAAATTTAGTCTCACGAAGTATCGGGCGCACATGGAAGACATCAGAGGGATATATGCAGCTCCAATGGAACAACACAGATTTCTATGGGCCAACACCTGTGAAGAACTCTTTATCAGATGGTCTGGTTATGAAATAAGCCACCCTTTTCAAGAAACATCTAGGGTGGATTTTTGAAAGACTGTTAGATGATAACGCCACGTGGTGATTTTTTATTAGATCAAATTGTATTTATCCATTAATTACTATTAAAATTTATATTATAAATAGAGACATCGACCAATGAGTCAAAGGTCGATGGTTGTTGCAAGAACTCTTTCTTTTGGTTGTTGATAATTATTTTGAGACTTCTATGAATTGAGAAGTCCTTCTAGACCAAAGACAAGTTATATTCATCAGATGTATGTGATTGGAGTTGGAGAAGAATTACTTCCTTTCCTATTCCATGAATGTTGCTAAGAGCAATTGATTATGTTGTCAAGTTATCTGGTGCAATGTTTTGATGTTCTTTTCTTTAAATGATGAAGATAAATCGTTGTGTTGTTATGTCATGAATGTTATGGTAGATGAATTATTTTTCTTACCGTGATCTTTATTACATATGTGTTTTCTTTCTATTAACTAGTTCTCTCATACAGTAATTGGATGTTCATTTGGTTGATGTATTATTACTAGGCCTTTTGGCATAAAATCATTGTTTGCTTGTTCAAGCAGAAGGTTATCCCAAGTTCGACCCCTTACCAATAGTTTAAACTTTTGTCCTGTTGTTTGTCAAGTTGGTTTATAATGGCTTGCATCTCTCACACCAGCCCCACCCAAGAGAAATACAGAAAAATAATTGTCCTAAATGAGGAAGAGCCTCCAACAGAAGATACAAAATCCCATCAATAATCTGGCCAAATCGCAAGATATGGAGAACCATTCCACTCCAAACGTTGCAGAGTCTAATTGGGCCTTGGTGGTGGGTTTGGTTCCTATTGTTGAGTCAGGGGATTTAGGCCCCATCAACAATCCGTTAAGCCATAAAGTCGCATTATGCAAATATGCCATCGAAGTTTTTGCTGGGATACCCACCCATCAAATGGAAAGTTTTGAAATTGGCCACATCCCTATTCCACTCACGCAAATACATAAATGCTAGAATCGCCCAATAGCATTTACCCTATTAAATTTTCCCATTGGACAAATCAAATCCCGTTGTGTCCATACAGTCATGGTGAACAATGGTTACTGCTAAACTTTCTTGTTAAGCCAAGTATAAGGCCCTGAGAACTCGCCCGAGAATGCATCATTTCCAAAAGAAGTATAGCCATTTCCAAATTCAATAGAGAGAATTGGCATGTACCATTGTGAAATATGTTTTCCTTAGCTTGCCACAGAAGTCTAAATGCTGAGAGCCACAACAATTCGAAGTGCCATGTCTAAAAAAGTGGTACCAGATGAGCCCTGCGACCCCAAGGTTGAGGTCGTGGGCGATCTAAAAGGGAAAGTGGAGCATGCTAAGCTACTTGAACTTGACCTCATGGATTCAGTATTGTTCTGTCAGATGCACACAAATGTATTTAGGGAGATGGCTCCAGATGGAACCGGAGATATGCAATTTGTGCCAAAATCAGACTTCATCAATTTATTCAATTTGACCATCATGAACCTGAGAGACCTACCAGTCTTTGGTACCGCTGGTGAGGTTGTGTGGTGTAGGGTGCATGAGAGAAGTCTATGGTTGGATAAGTGGTATCCAATCCATGTTGAAGACATCCAACAACTTACTGGACTATCCTCTGAAGGAGAGGATGTGTCGAAAGGATTCCAGGGTCCTGGCAAGCACAGGAAAAATAAAGGCGAGCTCAGCTTGTATGAGAAATTCAACACAAAGAGAGGAGGGTGCATAGCAGTAATTGAACCAATACTACCCAAGATAGTCTGGCCTAGCTATTACATCATAGCCAACAAGGTTATGAGATCATACTACAAGGGAGAATGCACCCTATATGCATTATCAATAGTTGACTTTTGCACCAATGGAGCAGTGTTAAATTGGTGTAATTACCTGCTAGAGGAACTACTAGTGGAATGCGAGGAGGCACAGGAGAAGGGAGGAACCTTCACTTATGGATATCTACTTGTGGCATTCACAATTTTCAAGTGGAATCCACTTATGGGGAATACAACCAACGATACCAGACAAAGGGCGCATGGAAAAGATGTTCGAGCCATGGCAGTCTAGGCCAAATTCGGAGAATACAATCTTCAATGCCACATCATTTGCTAAGTGGTACAATGGCTTGAGAGATGCAACATAGAGGTTGTGTATCCTACAGGAGATCCTCAACTACAATATGATAAATATCACCTTCATCATGAACCGACACCATACATTTGTCTAGCCAAGACATGTTAGCAGGGAAGATTTCCACACAAGGATGATGTCGTTCTATCTGGATGAGGAGGCCTTTGAGAGGGGAGTCATGTCATGGCCAAGAGTCAAACGTAATTCATGCAAGTCGGGAATGCATTACATTCTACCTACAGAGTTGTTGAAGAAAAAAGACAAAGGAGTAGGCGAAGGACCGAGCTCAGGCCCAGAGCTGAAGAAGCCAGAATCTCTAGCACAATCAGAATCTGGGGAGGATGAAGAGATGTAGCAGTTGGACCAGAAGAAAATACCATCCCTCCATCAGCTTCCAGTCAATGTCGTGTTGTTAGGTGTGGATGTTAACCAGATCTTGGGTGTTGTGTTCAGTACCGAACCATTGGTGAAGAGATCTAGAACTGGGGTCTCACCGAACAAACCTATGAACCCCCAACCCCTTGCATTAGCCAATCCCCACACCTATGCAATAGTCAAAGCCACCACTATCATTGACATTCAGGATGACTCGGAGCCTAAAACATTTCCGTCCACATTCGTCACTAAGAACCCTGCCACCACCAGTCCACCCCATACCACAACCCTAGAGATGATGCAGCTCGATCAGCTAGAAATAGTGGAGCGAGGACTCCCAGGAATAACCCAAGAGTCACCTAAGCCAAGATCAGAAGTTTTTTTTCCAAACCCCAAAGTGCCAGAATAGAGCACTAAGCTGAATGGTCTGAATCCAGAAACCCAGGAACATCAGCCTGAACTTTTGGCACAAGGAAAAGACACTCACACTATGGAGGAGCTGCACTCCCAGAGAAAACAACAAATCCCCGCACCGACCAAGGGTGAGGATGTACAAGACACCACAATATAAGAAGTAGAATAAACAAGAGAGCTAGAGCTACCATAGCCTCAGAGGGAACCAACATCAACACCTGGGCCAAGTGCGACATCTGCGCGTGAACAAATGGAGCAGATTCTCCAGGACCCTTAGTAATGCGCAAAACTGATGCAACTTTTCCTAGCTAGAACAGAGGTTCTAACTCTTTTTCCCTTAGATCTACGGTTGAGGATCGCACCAGGGACACCAACAAAGGAGGAGGTAGAGACCCGCTAAGAGAATTCAACAGCTAGTGGAATTTCACTGTAGACGCAAGCACCCAGATAAGTAGCTCCTTCATTTGCTAACCTCGTACAATGGCCAGCGACACACTTATTTGGACTGATCGGAGCATCAACTAATAAATTAGATCAAAGGCTCCAGTAGGCCGAGAGATCCTCCAAGGTTGCAAGGAAGAAATATTTTGTCACGCAAACATGCAGGATGTAGGAAGCACATGACAAACTCCAAGTTCAATGCAAACTAGAAAAAGTGTAGGAAAGACTTGTTGAAGCCTAGCCGAAGATTCAGAAGGTTGCACCCGAATTACCTGAGGTCAGTGATGCAAGTGAGCCAGAAAACCAAATCGAGTTGCTACAAGGAGCATGGACACAACTCACCACTCAAGCTAAGCATCTAAAAGCACAGTTACAACAGGCCCAACAAGAGGCAGAGCAGCAGCCCCAGAAGTTGCAGAAGCAGATGCAGAAGATAGTATTGCAAGGTAATAATGCCCAAGAAACACTATTCAAGCACACAACGGAATGCACAAAAATCTTCAGGGAAGTCAGCGATTGGATGGGAATCATTGCTCAATGAAAACAAGTCTTAGAGGAGGTGCGCATAAAGATCCAGGTGATGAATGAAGAATTTTTGGCCACAATGGACCCTATGGAGCAACAACAGAAGTTCGACCAAATTCAACAGGCAGACAATGAGTTGAACGCCCTCTTTGAGGCACAATCTGTAGCAAAGAAAGAGTTGCGTCACTTCTTACCTGTTATTTAGGAATTATACATGCAAATGCATTAAGTTCATGCAACAGCAGATTCTGAGTGGAACTTGTTGGTCGCGTCCCAGTCAAAGGCGGATAGTAAGGAAACAACCCAATAGTTTGTTGTCCAGGCATCACTCCTCGCCAAGAAGTGGCAGGAAAAAGTTGGAACCTTTCAAGGAGTGAAACAACGAGCCTTAGAGTTGGTACCAGATGTTGGAGCCACCTTTTTTTTTCTAGACCGTCGCAAATTTCATTCTTAATGCTCGAAATCAAAAGATGGTTTTCGTATTTTCCCTCTGTGGTTTCAAGATCTCTGAAGCTTTATCACACGAGTAGTGATGATTATAGTACTCTCGAGACGAGTCCAACCTTTCGTAAAAATATTTCCTCTTTTGTTCTACCTCGAGATCTCGTAGGTCGGATACTATAAGTCATGTAGTTCACACGTCCTGAGCTACAAAACAGCGAAATAGCTTTAATTTTTCACCCAGGGCAGTAACGAGAGTAAAGTTTTGCCTAAACCATGATTAAACGTCATTGGGTTTTCGCACCTCGGCATTCACCAAATCCAAAAATTTATTTTCGTAGTCCCGATAGCCGAGAACACGAGTTCCTTATTTTAGTAACTCGTGTCAAGGTTAAAAGTAAAAGCTAAACCATGGTAAAAGTTTTGTCAGCAATTCACCACTCGGCGTTTTCTTTTTTAAAAGTTACACCGTCTCAGCCCCGACTCGCGAAGTCACGATAAGGATATAAACGTGATTAATTAATCACTAAATCCAATTTTATCTTCCCTTTATATCAAGTCGTATTATCGCAATCTCGCGGTTTCGCAACTCGGCATGCAAACCTCCCGAAAACTTATCTTCAAAGCTCCGAGTCGCGATATGGCGAATATAATAATTATGAAATTAATTGAGCCCCTAATCACGAATATGTTTTTTACTAACCAAAATTGATCATTGCAGTCTTGGGTGTTAGAGGTTCAAAGTGTTAAAGTAAAATCCCCGATATAACGAGTACCGAAATATTGATTTACGTTGGTAAAACTGGATTAATTAAGCTAAATCAATATATATCTCATGATTTGATGCTTGCATGATTTACGAGGTAGCCTTATTCTTTCCATACGCCAACTAACATTTTAAACCGCCAAAATTTATGGCATTAATGAGGAAATAGGGCAAATCAATTAATATAAGATCGGACTTTTATGGAAAAATTTATTTCTAAACATGATTTGACAGACTTGTTCTGAAAGGTACCGAGTTTTCGAATATATATAAGAGTTGTGGTTCATTATAAAAAATGCATTTTCATATTACGCAGAGCACATTATCTCTGAGCAAGCTAACTTCTGTATGTATACGTATTTCTATCGCAGAAGAGCTAAAGCACAATCCCCAGCCATGGCTCCACGGAAAGCATCCAAAGCCAGTGTTGAGGTTTTAGGACAAGGCTCGGACAATGTTGTTGATACTTCGCCTCGAAGTATCGACTCCATCCCGAATTGTTCATTCGTTTCAGATGTTCTGCAGGCTGAATTGGTGGATTATTCCGATGACTCCAGTGACAATGAAAAATATGATATAACAACCAAGTATAAGATCGTCATCCAATCCGGAATGCACAAAGTAGCAACCAGGCCAGGACTACTACCATATTATGATATGGTCTGATGGGCATTGGACCATGTGGACATATCGACCAGAACCATCATGAATGAGCAGAAAGTCACCATCAGGACTTTCAGGCCGGAACATCTGCAAGCCATGTATAAGCTGCCCACAACATCCGACTATACATATGGCGCCGAATTCTTGGATGATTTCAAGCATAAGGAATGCATACAGTATGATAAAACCATGTCCAGTTTAATAAGAGATTGGGTTTCACACGCCGCGAAGTTCAGGGATGATAGCCACATCATATATTCAATAGCTTCCTTAGAACCACAGTACAAGTATGTTTCCATGATGACATGTAGGTTATATGGGAGAGAGGACACCTCACATTTTTTTCTTCCGTGGGTGCCTCTAATGTTTCGGGTCGTCGAAGGCAGTTCATTCGACTGGGCGAAAATGTTGTCTGACAGCTTGACCAGTCGGGTCACAGAGTATCGGGTGTAGAAAGAGAGTGGAAAGGCATCTTCATTCTTCATGTCTACCTACATTATGGACGTCATTTTTTTTTGACACCATTTCCCTTAATGAGCTGGAGTTGGACTCCAGCAGAAGACGAGCCCATACACATCTATCATTCAAAATTATGGGAAAACAAAGCGGCAAATTTCATGTACGAAATCTTCAACTTGGTGATGGTGCCTCTACATCTCACTATTTTCGGTCACCCACCACCCAGGATCTCGGACAATATAGTAACAAATATAAGCAGCATAGAAGACTAGTATGTAGAAGCCAAATTTTCATACCTCAGAGTTTTCGGGGCTTCTGTTCCCCCGCATGCATTGCCATTGTTCATTCCTGACAAGCTGGCTTGTCGTGAGGTTTCCAGACAAATAGTAATTGGTGGTATAAGTAAGGAGCTTAAGGGATATTTAAAGAAGGTATGGAAACCTTTTCCTATTCATTTAAATTCATATTCTTTATTAGATTTCGGGCATGAAAAAGCTGAGGAAACAACCCTAGAGGACCTAAATTTGGTCCTCATTGAGTACAAGAAGCACGATCCGCAAAGGGTTGTGAGCAATCATTTGGCCAGTTATGGGCTCAAGAGATTTGAGCACGAGAATTCACCCTCAAATGACATTTTCCGAGGCGCAAGGTCCTATGCCGAGATTCTAGCTCGGATACAAACCTTGGCACCCGAGGAGAGAGCTGATGATCTAAAGTTCCAAGAACATCGACGTAGTTGTCTTCCCACAGTGTTGCGGGGTGAGAGTATAGCTACAACGGAGGTTAAACAAAAGGATGCCAAAGGCTCTAGGGATGCAACTCGCAATCAAGAAAAACACCAGGATGAGCGAGAGCAAACTAAAATTTTGAAAGTAGAGATAAAGACTCATGACCCCCCGGAGAAGCAGAGTCTGGTTACTACTCTGGGACAATCAGCGAAGCAGATCGGAGAACCTATCACATCAGTTACTCCCTTGCAGTCAACCCAGGGAAATATTGATGCAGGGTGGATCTTCAATGAAGAGTTGAGGCCTATAAGGGTAGAAGAGCTCCCTCCAAATGAGTTCTTCTTTGATAAGAAGAGAAAGGCAGTGGTAAAGAGGGAATTCTATCAGGAAGGAGAGTCAACAGCCAAGAAATACAAAGTCATAACTGATGGGAAGGACAAGAAAAATGAACAATTTGCGACTGAAATAACAGGGACATTAGGAGCATATGCCTTGGTGAATCAATTTTCAGTTGGACTTTTGAAAAACCAGCTTAAACGAAAAAATTGCCTCATCAAGACCCTTGGAGCTAGACTAGCCACAACAACAGAGACTTTCAAAGACCAGGCAAGCGTAGGAATAGAGCAGGCCAGGTTGGCCAATAAGAATGAGATAGAGCTACTCAAGACTAAGCTTCAGCAAGCATAGCTAGTGGTCCGGGATGGTCAGATGCAAGTGAGCCAACAAAAGGATTTGATCGAACAGCTACAAGCTAGGGTGGAGATCGTCGAAAGCAAAGTGATAGATATCGAAATGATTCAGTCCTAGGCAATGGAGATTTGGGGTAGAGTCTCTACGGCCCAACGAAATTTACTCGGCAAGGTACAGGAGATTCGGGTCAACTACTTGTTGGTTAATTAAGTTTTGGAGAATTAAAGTGCTAGAGAAAGGGAAGCTGGAGTAGCACGGGTCGCCTTCCAAGAGGCTGTGATAGCCACAAACAACAAGGATTTAGGAAGCACTCCCAGATTCACCATTTCATAGTAGACTAGAGGAAACATTCTATTGAAAGAATGGGAGCACAACATCATGGAAGGCAAGCTGCAAGCCAAAAAGGTAACGAATTCCTTAGAAGAGGCCTTCAGTCCTATAGATGGAAATTTGCTAGGCATTGATAGCGGGGGTAATGTCGAGGCATTCATCCAAATGGATATGGAAAAAATCTTGCTTGATCTAAAGGAAAAAGAGGAAAGAGATTCGGCCGAGATTTCCCAAGTGACTATGGCAGACATAGTCCAAATAGACAAATGTATGATTAAACCAAGTGCCCAATTATGCGCTATCGACATCATAGACAGTCAGATGGAAGAAAGGTTGTCGCAGTTAGCCCGAGAATGTTACTTTTTTGAAGCCAGATGTCAAGCAGAACCGTCGAGGCTAATATCTCAGCTGGTTGAAAGATGTGTCACCTCTACCGAGCACGCACAAGGGCAAACGTCTGGCACCAAGTGAAGACAAAGAAGAAGAAATGGAGTGATTGCTCTCCTCCCTATCATAACCAAAATTTTGCAACGACTGAGATTCTATCTTATTGTAAAAATATATAAATATACGATAGAAAGAAAGAAAAGGGGCTGGAACTTTTTGTGTCGATTGTAACAGAGTTTTTACATTTTTTGAGAGTTAATCCAAAGCAAATCTAAAGATTCTCAATTCCGTCACGACTGTGTTATGAGTTTGTTTTCTTGTATCTCATATTTTCATTTCATTTCATATTCATAACTAATGAATGCTTCGTTATAATTTAGTACGACCACTACTATAGCGAATGAATTCTGGTTTTCTATAATTGTTTACTGTTTTTCCTCTGTACCAGCTATCAGTAGGTGTAAGACCAGTCAACACTTTCAGAAGTCCATATATATTTTATGCTTCATCGGGTTATTTCCTTACAATTTTCCTCTTATGTTTATACATGAGATTCTCCCTTGATAGGAGCCTCATTCGATAGACAGCTAAATGTTTTTCTCCCACCTCATGTTTTTTATCAAGATATAACTCAGTTACGGGAAAGAGCCTTTGATTTGCACCCCTATTTTATTCCTGAAACCGTAAACTCTCTTTTATTACGACCAAATTGAGACAACACTTAATTTCCCTCTAAAATTTTCTTACTTTTACTGTTCCTCCATGACTGTCCCTGTACCAACACATCCCAATATCGAACCCGTATTATCAAATCAAACGCACATTGCCTTAAACCTTTTCGATACTATTCTTAAAACAGATACTACCTAGGTTGAACTCGAACGTTCATGGGCAGTGATTGAACAGGATATAACCATCCAGGAATAGTTGGAAGCTAGACAATGCCAATGCATAAATATTCCTTAGTTTCCTTTGCCGAAGGTTGACGTTTCTCTATTTTCCACCCTTTACCCACTTTCGGATGCCTAGACACTGTACTTCTAAACCTTAAGTACAGAATCTAGAACAACATATTTTTGGCGTTGTTGGCGGAGACCGAAGTTACGAAATCTTTTTCCCTGGGAAAACGACATTTGTTTTTCGTTGGAAGTGTTACCCTTTGGTAGTGAACAAAGAGTACACACCTTTTTTAAGGCTTTCTAATCTTTCACTTGGCGACTCCATGAATAATAAACTGGCATCCGGTCGAAGGAATACTAGACAAAACCCGGATGGTAAGCAGATTACGCCCGTTACCGATCCCGAGAAGATTCTAAAGGCGAGAGGCTCTCTTAAGCCAATCGCTACAGTTTACAAACTTAAAACCCCACAACTGAAGACTAAGAGTTCTTCTAAACCCTCAAATTCACACAGTCCTCTCTTTGATACTACATTTTTAACACCAAACTGCTCCGAAGTTAGGAGTGAGATTCATCCGACAATCCCCTTAGTACACAAAGGAAAGGGCCCTCTTGAAAGTTCGTCGGCAGTTGACATACCATCTTTCCTTCAATTAAATTTCCCAACCTCACCAAATTCTCAAGAGTGTGTTACACATTCAGTTTCCACACCCGCCGGTTCTCCTGATTTCGTCTCTTGCAAATCCGAGGAACCGAGTCCTCGCATTCCTTATCTTTCCTCGTCGGATTTTCCTCTTCGCGAAGAAAATAAAGATTCCCTTTTAATTTTACAAAACCCCCTTTACAAATTTTCACAAATAACGATGGCAGTCGCCAGAGGAGGAGGTGGAGGGTTTATAGGAGGAGGTGGATGGTTTATTGGAGGAGGAAGGGGGAGGATCCCCTCTAGGAGGAGCTAGAGGCCAAGGGCCTGCTCCCCCTCCTAGAGTGTTTGTGAAAGTTGCAGCTAGATATGCTCCCTTAGTATTGCCCGTCCCTCTACACAACCTTCCCAAAAATTACATAAAAAATTTACCAAAATTCACTGGGGAAGGGGATCTGACCGCGGCCGAACATATTAATTTCTTTGATCACTTTGTAGACATCCTAGGTATCGAACATGAGAATGTATATTCGAGACTTCTTATCCAAACCTTCGAAGGCCAAGTCTGAACTTGGTTTCAGAGCCTACCTATAGCATCTATCTTGTCTTATGACGCTTTGGAAGATGCTTTCCTCAGACAATGGGGCGAGAGAAAATATCATCTATATTATTTAACCGAATTTGGGTCTTTCAGAAAAAAGAATTTAGAAACAGTCATGGAATTTATTCAAAGCTTCAACAAACTGTATAACAAAATCCCCGCCGAGGTTAAACCGTCCCAACCCACGGCCAAAGTAACCTTCGTCGGGGCTTTCGAACCGAATTTTGCACTCCTTTTGCGAGAAAGAAGGGGAGCCACCCTAAACCAAATGCAGGACGATGCAGTAGAAATCGAGTCTAATATGATGGCTTCGGGTAAGCTTAAATCTAAAGTAGAAACGAGAAACCGAGAAACTAAACGCTTTAGAGAACAAGTTGGTCCGTCAGGGTCTAAGAGATCCACAGATGACAAGGTAGAAGATATGGCAAGAGTAATTAAAGAACTGTCTAATAAAATATCTAGAATGGAGCTCGAACATGCCAAAGCTGATTCTTTCCCCAAAAAGGATTTCAAGAGGAACCCCAACCCTCCGAACCAGCAAAGACAAATAAAAAATGAAGATCAAAAAATACAGGCTCCCTTAAAGAACAAAAATTTTATAGGAGCGAATGATTTTCAAGACTTCAAAGATTCGGATAATGATGTCATGAACTTCAGTGATGACTGCACACAACCATATCTGACTCAAGAAGATTATGAAAAATCTCTAAACAGACAACAACCGTTGAATAAGGGTGAAGAAAGTGATCATATTGACCTTTGTGAATCTCAACAAGAAACTGAGATGATAATGGCTGAGATCCAACCCAAGTATAACTTAAGATCTAAGAGTAAGCCCATTTCAACTACTCAACCCAAGAAAATCCTCCAAAGAGGTCAAACGTATGAGCCTACTCTAGAAGAGAACTTATTACCCAACAGCAAAATGAAAGTAGTAAGCACATAAGAGTCCGAAGTGGAAAAAGTTGAGACCCAAGCACAAGGAACCGAAATAGCTAATAAAATTACATCCTCAACCAGGACCATGAGTAATAAAGCGGTCCAGACGAATAAGTTAGAAAGGAAGGATTTCAAAGTCTCAACCAAAGAAATAGACAAGGTGAGTGGAGCTTTCAGTTTTGAGAATGAAATAAATAAAATTAAGATACCAATCCCTTTGGTAGAATTAGCAAAAAACCTCGTTTATCGGAAGCAGATTACCAAAGAGATGGGTGTCTCTGGGCTAGAAATCCAGTCTGATGTTTTAAACCTGGAAGATGAAAAACCTAACATCACTTTTGGTCCCCATTTTGAAGGGTCCAAAGACACCATTTCTCCCTTTTATATCACTTTAAATGTGTATGATCAATTGCTACATAATTGCATGTTAGACTCCGGAGCCTCCCATAATGTTATGCCTAAGATTATTATGGACAAATTGGGTCTCCAGATCACCAGACCTTATGGAGATCTTTACTCCTTTTACTCGATAAGGGTTAAGTGTATGGGGATGATAAAATACTTGGTAGTTACCCTAGCGCAGGTCCCGGTTAAGAGTATCCTGATGGATGTGGTTATTGCAGATATTCCCCCTAAGTATGGCTTACTGTTGTCTAGGTCATGGGGAGCTAAGCTAGGGGGTTCCCTTCAATTGGATATGACGTTCGCTACAATTCCTGTGTTTGGTGGTCGATTTACTTGGTTGTACAGAGAAACGAGATTAGCATATACAGTGAGTGACCCTCAAAACCCAAACAATTTCCCTATTTACATTGCATATCAAGATCTGGGAAATTGTATTTTGTCTTTTGATGATGGTTTAGATGGTGGTCCGGAGGAAAACGATATAGAGCAGGAAGAGTCAAGTTACATGATAGAGGATCTGTGTAGCACCGGTGTCTGGAAAATGTATTTTGACGGTGCCTCATCTTCTGAAGGGGTCGGTGCAGGAGTGCTTTTAGTGGCTCCCGAAGGTAAATTCGTTGTTTCTTTTTCCTACCGATTGCAGTGGGATATTGATTATACTAACAATGTATGTGAGTATGAAGCACTGGTCTTAGGATTAGAAGCTACTAAAAAGATAAAAATAAATAAATTAGAGGTATATGGAGATGCAGAGTTAATAGTCAAACAGATAAATCGACAGTACCAAGCCAAGCATCCTAGATTAAGATCTTACAGGAATTGTGCCTGGGATCTCATGGAAAACTTTTTCTCGTCTGTAAATGTCCACTTCATCCCACGCGCAAAGAATTTTCATGTTGACGCATTGGCTAAAGCAACTTCGACTTTCTCTCCTCCCACGACTTTCAAATTGAAGTATCACATTGAAATCAGACATAGACCATCTATACCAGACAATATCCAACACTGGCAGGTCTTTGAGGATGACAAACAAATTAAGAAATTTCTTGAAGCAGTGGGTGAATTCTCTGAAACTCATGCAGACCAAGAAAATCAAAATGAACCGATATGGATCATGCAATAAGGGGAAGATCCTAAAGCTTTCCAAGAAAAAATTGCGGATCATCGTATGCTGGTCCTTAAAAACAACCAGATTCCGAAAGGATTGATTCCTTTAGAAAGACTTTTTAATCAGAATGACGTACCTATAAAATCCACTTTACAACCCCAACCAGAAGAAGTGGAGGACTATGATATAGGAACTGAAGCAGAATCTAGGATAGTAAAAATATCCAAGTTCCTTCCTCCTGAAATAAAAAATAAGTATAAAAACCTACTCAGACAGTTTAAGGACGTTTTCGCCTGGTCTTATGATGAGTTAAGAACATATGACACTTCCATAATTGATCACAAGATACCCTTGAAGCCTGGGGTCAAACCATTTAGGAAAAAGCTTAGACAGATCAACCCCATTTTGTTACCTGTGATCGAAAAAAAAGTTAAGAAACTTTTAGACGTGAAAATAATCATACCTCTTAGATATTCAGACTAGGTAGCAAACCTGGTCCCGGTTAGGAAAAAGAATGGGGAAATTAGACTGTGTGTGGATTTTCGAAACTTAAATAAGTCGTGTCTCAAGGACAACTATCCACTGCCCAAAATGGACCATGTGTTAGAAAAGGTAGTTGGAGCAAACTGAATGTCTATGATCGACGGGTTCTCTGGTTATAATCAAATCACCATGAATGAACAAGACAGGGAAAAAAATGCTTTCACCACACCATGGGGTACGTTCATGTATGAAAAAATGCCTTTTGTTTTGATGAATGCAGGGGCCACTTTCCAGCGCACTATGGACATCACTTTCATAGGAGAAAGGGATAAGTTCATAGTCATTTACCTCGACAATTTGACAGTTTTATCTAAAACCGACGAAGAACACTTGATGCATCTCAAACAGACTTTCTAAAAATGTCGCAGGTTTGGTCTATATTTAAACCCAAAGAAATCACATTTTTCCATGTGGGAAGGTAAGGTTTTGGGTCATATCATATCTATGGATGGAATCAGGATTGATCCTAAGAGGATTGAAGCAATAGATACTATAAATATTCCCATAAATGTAAAAGAGATTCAATCTTTCTTAGGAAGAATAAATTTTTTACGAAGGTTTATCCTGAATTTCGCTGAGATTGTAAAATTGATCACAGGAATGTTGAAGAAGGATAGTGAAGTAAAATGGACAACCGAGGCCAAAGCATCATTCGCACATATTAATAAAGTCATAAGCAAGGCACCTGTGTTAGCAAGCCCCGACTATCTAAAAGATTTTCTTATCTTCTCATTTTCCTCCGAACACACTATCATCGGGGTACTCCTACAAAAGAACGAAGAAGGATTTGAACAATCGATCGTCTTTTTCAGCATGAACCTTAGAGACGCAGAACTGAAGTATGATATAATAGAAAAAAAAGCACACACCATGGTAAAAGCATTAAAGGAATTCAGAACGTATGTACTACACTCAAAGAAAATTGCGTACGTGCCTACCAGTTCTGTGAAAGATATATTGGTATAGCCAGACAGCGATGGAAAACGAGGGCGATGGCTCGCCAAAATCCAAGAATTTGATCTGGAAGTCAAACCGACCAAATTGATAAAAGGGCAAGGCCTGGCCAAACTCTTAGCTAAGTCGAATTTCAGAGCCCTAAATATCAATTGCCTGCAGGAAGGTGACGAAGACACGAACCTAAACGAGTTGAATGAGGAAACAGGTCCAAACAAGATTGAAGAGAAGTTCATATCATCAGGCTAGTACAGAGACACAGTGTCGTACCTGCTAACTCTAAAATGCCCAAATGAGCTATCACCATCTAAAGCCAAGAATTTAAAACTCCATGCAGTTAAATATTGTATCACCGAAAGTCAGCTATATTGGAAAGATCCACTCAATTTCCTGTTAGTCTATTTAGTCGAATCAGAAACTCAGTGGGTTATAGATGAATTTCATGAGAGAGTCTGTGGGGGGCATCACGCATGGAGATATACAGCTTACAATATTCTGAGGGCTGGGTACTATTGGCCAAAACTCTTTTCGGACGTCAATGCCAAAGTCCGAGCCTGCAACCCTTGTCAACTATTCACAGGTAAATAGAAGCTCCCGGCACTGCCTCTGGTTCCAGTCAAAGCTGAAGCCCCATTTCAGCAATGGGGTCTAGACTTCATAGGCGAGATTAATCCCCATTCTAGTGCTCAACACAAGTGGATCTTAACAACAACAGATTATTTTGCTAAGTGGGTGGAAGCCATTCCAACCAAAAGGGCAACAGACTCGGTGGTAATCGATTTCTTATAAGACAATATTTTGTCAAGATTCAGTTGCCCCCAAAAGATAGTTACAGACAATGCCCAAGCCTTTAAATCTATGGCTATGATTGGCTTCTGTCAAAAGTATAACATAATTCTTGGCCATTCCACAACATATTACCCCCAGGGAAACGGATTGGATGAGTCATCTAACAAGAGCTTGGTAAATATAATAAAGAAAGTATTGGATGAAAATAAAAGGTCTTGGCATGTGCACTTAAAATACGCATTGTGGGCGAATCGCATAAGCACAAAAAGGTCGATCAACATTTTGCCTTTTCAGATGGTATATGGGACCAATGTTGTGCTACCTATAAACCTAGCGCTCCCAGTGATGAAGTTATGGCAAGATTAAAATGAAGAACCCAATCATGTCACCAGAAGGATAAATCAACTGATCGAGGTTCAATAGCATAGAGTCGAAGTAGATGAAAAGATGCAGAAGTACCAAGATGACATGAAGGCATTATTCGACCGCAAAGCAAAGGACAAAGATTTCCTCCCAGGTGATTTAGTGTTAAGGTGGGATGCAAGAAAGGAAGAAGAAGCAAAACATGGTAAATTTGACCACCTCTGGTATGGGCCATTCAGGGTCTCGGCTTTCGAAGGAAAACATTCTTTCCTACTAGAAAATATAGACGATGAAGTCAACGCCCCTGTCAACGGGTGGTATCTGAAGCATTATATGATGTAACA
>SNQJ01S0006790.1:99516-121554 GCA_010110895.2 Picea sitchensis | reverse complement strand
TTTGTGTACATATATATATTTTTCATTTAAACATTGCTCTTGATTTTCTTTTTTCGTTCATGAGCTTTCGACACATTTCAGATAATCTTCGTATTTTCCTCTTGCAGGATTCTAGCTGCACACAAAACGGTAGGAAAAGTAAACCGAAAGTTGGTCTCAGAAATAAATCAGCTTAAACAGGTGATATCCAAGAAATTTGATATTTTGCAAAGAAATTGAAATGGAAAGGTATAGATGAGTTTTCCTAAAGGACATGTTTTAAAGGAATATTAAAAGAATCTGAGGTTAACGTCATTCAAACAACAATATCATCTGAACTAATAAATAACAAAATTGTTTCTTTGTTTAATCAAAAGTTAAAACAAATTAAATAATTCACCCAATTTAAAAGCAGTCGGTCAAAGTAAAGTATCCTCGAAAAAGATCTACAGGAGTCAGTTTCGAATTTTTTGACCTCTGTATTTTCAGTCCGTAAGTCACCACCTGTCACCCTTTTCTATCTCCGGGTTTACCTTTCAAAAAGTCAGCATCTTTCTGTTTCTCATAAGAAGGGATAAGAGTTTTTGTTTCAACCTTATGAGCTTCAAAGCAGATTGTGAAAAGAGGGCGGGTCTTCACAGCTCCTCGATCCCCTGCTAAACAAAGAGATGCCTAGTGATCCTAACTTTCCTAGGTTTTTCAACAACATCGGAGGATTGAGGCTTGCTCAAATAGAATGCCCTGAGAAATCTATTTTCCCTTTTTTCCCTAAGAACGAAGGTGTTTTGAAGGTCAAGGGAAGGTTGGTACCGAGTAATCAAAGTAAGTTGACAGACCTATAATGCAAAATATTACACAGATATCAGCCCTGATACAAACTGATTGCCTCCATATTTGTGCTCAAAAAAGCAAATTATAAGACAGGTGGTGAAAGGAAATTCTGAAATGATTGCCCCCAGCTAGTCCAAGAGACGATGAAAGGAAATTCAGAAATGATTTCCCTCTTTTCAGCATTTAAATGCATAAATAAATTTTGAAGTGGTGAAAGGAAATTCAATAAAAGGGGCCAGATAACTTCACCAGGGTATTGAACAGGCTCGCTGGTAGTGAAGCAATATCTGAGATATCTGTAAGGCTGTCATACATGAATATCACTCTACTCCGGTAACCAATTCTTTTTAAAAACCTGATCTAAATCCCAAGTTCAGATGGGACTTCCCAATTAAAAACATATAATCTTCTTCTTTTTGATGCAAGCTAATAGCCACAAGATCTGTTGGGTCTCCTGGAACTGTTTTGATTGTCTTAAAGCAGATCTGAAATTAGTAGTGGGAAAGGGAAAGTCATGAAAGGGACTACATCTAAGTTTAAAAGAGTATCTGTGTTTGAAAAATATTTTCAAGGTAAAGAACGAAGTCTCTTTCCCCCTTCGTTACCCTGTTCTCAGGAACCTTTTCACCCGATTGAAGCTATTGACTCCATTTACCCAATATTGGCACGTGGTCTACTGTTCTTCCCACCTTACAAGAAAGCGGGATCCCTAGTTGGAGCGTATGTTGGAGCCGCCTTTGTTTTTCTATCCCGTCGCAAATTTCATTCTTAATGCTCGAAATCAAAAAATGGTTTTCATATTTTCCCTCTGTGATTTCAAAATCTTTGAAGCTTTATCATGTGAGCAACAATGATTATAGTACTCTCGAGATGAGTCCAACCTTTCATAAAAATGTTTCCTCTTTTGTTCTACCTCGGGATCTCGTAGGTTGGATACTATAAGTCATGTAGTTTGCACATCCCGAGCTACGAAACGGTGAAATCACTTTAATTTTTCACCCAGGGCAGTAACGAGAGTAAAGTTTTCCCTGAACTATGATTAAACGTCATCGGGTTTTCGCACTTCGGCATTCACCAAATCCAAAAATTTATTGTCGTAGTCCCGATAGCCGATAACATGAGGTCCTTATTTTAGTAACCCGTGTCAAGGTTAAAAGTAAAAGCTAAACCATGGTAAAAGTTCTGTCGGCAATTCGCCACTTGGCGTTTTCTTTATTAAAAGTTACACCGTCTCAACCTCGACTCACGAAGTCACGATAAGGATATAAACATAATTAATTAATCACTAAATCCGAGTTTATCTTCCCTTTTTATTAATTCGTATTATCGCGATCTCGCGGTTTTGCAGCTCGGCATGCAAACCTCCTGGAAACTTATCTTCGAAGCTTCGAGTTGTGATATGGCGAATATAATAATTATGAAATTAATTGAGCCCCTAATCATGATTACATTTTTTATTAACCAAAATCGATCATCGCAGTCTCGGGTGTTAGAGGTTCAAAGTGTTAAAGTAAAATCCATGATATAACGAGTACCGAAATATTGATTAACGTTGGTAAAACCGGATTAATTAAGCTAAATCAATATATATCCCATGTTTCGATGCTTGCACAATTTACTAGGTAGCCTTATTCTTTCCATACGCGAACTGACATTTTAAACTGCCAAAATTTATGGCATTAATGAGGAAATAGGGCAAATCGATGAATATAAGATCGGACTTTTATGGAAAAATTTATTTCTAAACATGATTTGACATACTTGTTCTGAAAGGTACCGAGTTTTCAAATATATATAAGATTTTTGGTTCATTATAACAAATGCAGTTTCATATTACGCAGAGCACATTATCTTTGAGCAAGATGACTTCTGTATGTATACGTATTTCTATCACAGAAGAGCTAAAGCACAATCCCCAGCCATGGCTCCGCAAAAAGCATCCAAAGCTAGTGTTGAGGTTTCGGGACAAGGCTCGGACAACATTGTTGATACTTTGCCTCGAAGTAACGACTCAGTCCCAAATTGGTCGTTCGTTTCAGATGTTCTGCAAGCTGAATTGGTCGATTATTCTGATGACTCCAATGACAATGAAAAAGATGATATAACCACCAAGTATAAGATCGTCATTCAATCTGGAATTCACAAAGTAGCAGCCAGGCCACGACTACTTCCATATTATGATATGGTCCGATGGGCATTGGACCATGTGGACATACCGACCAAAACCATCATGAATGAGCAGAAAGTCACCATCGGGACTTTTAGGCCGGAACATCTACAAGCCATGTATAAGCTACCCACGACATCTAACTATACATATGGCACCAAATTCTTGGACGAGTTCAAGCAGAAGGAATGTGTACAATATGATAAAACCATGTCCAGTTTAATAAGAGATTGGGTTTCGCATGCCGCGAAGTTTAGGGCTGATAGCCACGGCATATATTTAATAGCTTCCTTAGAACCATAGTACAAGTATGTTGCCATGATGACATGTAGGTTATACGGGAGAGAGGACACCTCACATTTTTTTCTTCTATGGGTGCCTCTAATGTTTTGGGTTGGAGAAGGTAGTTCCTTTGACTGGGCGAAAATGTGTCTGACAGCTTGACCAGTCGAGTCACAGAGTATCGGGCACAGAAAGAGAGCGGAAAGGCGTCTTCATTCTTCATGTCTGCCTACATTATGGACGTTGTTTGTTTTTTGACACCATTTCCCTTAATGAGCTGGATTTAGACTCCAGCAGAAGACGAGCCCATACACGTCTATCATTCAAAATTATGGGAAAACAAAGCGGCAAATTTCATGTACGAAATCTTCAACTGGGTGATGGTGCCTCTGCATGTCACTATTTTAGGTCACCCACCACCCAGGATCTCGAACAGTATAGTAACAAATCTGAGCAGCATAGCAGACTGGTATGTAGAAGCCGAATTTTTATACCTCAGAGTTTTCAGGGCTTCTGTTCCCCCACATGCATTGCCATTGTTCATTCTCGACAAGATGGCTTGTCGTGAGGTTGCTAGACAAACAGTAATTGGTGGTATAAGTAAGGAGCTTAAGGGATATTCAAAGAATGTATGGCCACCTTTTCCTGTTCATTTAAATTCATATTCTTTATTAGATTTTGGGCATGCCAAAGCTGAGGCAACATCCATGGAGGAACTAAATTTGGTCCTCATTGAGTACAAGATGCACGATTCGCAAAGGGTTGTGAGCAATCATTTGGCCAGTTGCGGGCTCAAGACATTTGAGCATGAGAATTCACCCTCGGATGACATTTTCCAAGGTGCAAGGTCCTATGCCAAGATTCTAGCTCGGATACAAACCTTGGCACCTGAGGAGAGAGCCAATGTTCTAAAGTTCCAAGAACATTGATGCAGTTGTCTTCCCACAGTGTTGCGAGGTGAGAGTACAGCTACAGCAGAGGTTAAACAAAAGGATGCCGAAGGCTCTAAGGATGCAACTCTCGATCAAGAAAAACACCAGGACGAGGGAGAGAAAACTAAAAATTTGAAAGCAGAGATAAAGACTCCCGACCCATCGAAGAAGTAGAGTCTGGTTACTACTTTGGGACAATCAGCGAAGTAGATCAGAGAACCTATCACATCAGTTACTCCCTTGCAGTCAACCCAAGGAAATATTGACGCAAGGTGGATCTTCAATGAAGAGTTGAGGCCTATAAGGGTAGAAGATCTCCCTCCAAATTAGTTCTTCTTTGATAAGAAGAGAAAGGCAGTGGTAAAGAGGGAATTCTATCAGGAAGGAGAGTCAAAAGCCAAGAAATACAAAGTCATAACTGACAGGAAGGACAAGAAAAATGAACAATTCACAACTGCAGGGACATTAGGAACATATGCCTTGGCGAATCAATTTTTAGTTGGACTTTTGAAAAATGAGATTAAACGAAAAAATCACCTCATCAAGACCCTTGAAGCCAGACTAGCCACAGCAACAGAGATTGCCCAAGACCAGGCGAGCGTAGGAATAGAGAAGGTCAGGTTGGTCGATAAGAACGAGATAGAGCTACTCAAGACTAAGCTCGAGCAAGCACAACTGGTGGTCCGAGATAGTCAGATGAAAGCAAGCCAGCAAAAGGATTTGATCGAACAACTACAAGCTAGGGTGGAGATCTCCGAAAGAAAAGTGATAGATATCGAGATGTTTCAGTCCCAGGTGATGGAGATTCAGGGTAGAGTCTCTACGGCCCAATGAAATTTACTCGGCAAGGTAGAGGAGATTCGGGTCAACTGCTTGCTGGTTAATCAAGTTTTGGAGAATTTAAGTGCTAGAGAAAGGGAAGCTGGAGTAGCACGGGTCGCCTTCCAAGAGGCTGTGATAGCCACAAACAACAAGGATTCTGGAAGCACTCTTGGATTCACCATTTCAGAGCAGACCAGAGGAAACATTCTATTGAAAGAATGGGAGCACAACATCACGGAAGGCAAGCTGCAAGCCAAAAAGGTAATGAATACCTTAGAAGAGGCCTTCAATTATGTAGATGGAAATATACTAGGCATTGATAGTGGGGGTAATTCCGAGGCGTTGATCCAAATGGATATGGAAAAAATCTTGCTTGATCTAAAGGAAAAAGAGGAAAGAGATTCGGCCGAGATTTCCCAAGTGACTATGGTGGACATAGTCCAAATAGACAAATGTATGATTAAACCAAGCGTGCAATTATGTGTTATCGACATCATAGACAGTCAGATGGAAGACAGGCTGTCGCAGTTAGCCCGAGAATGTTACTTTTTTGAAGCCAAATGTCAAGCAGAATCGTCAAGGCTGATATCTTAGTTGGTTGAAATATGTGTCACCTGTACCGAGCACGCGCGAGGGAAAACGTCTGGCACCAAGTGAAGACAGAGAAGAAGAAATGGATCTATTTCTCTCCTCCCTATCATAACCGAAATTTTGTAATGATTGAGATTCTATCTTATTGTAAAACTATATAAATATACGATAGAAAGAAAGGAAAGGGGCTGGACCTTTTTGTGTCGATTGTAACAGAGTTTTTACATTTTTTAAGAGTTAATACAAAGAAAATCTAAAGATTCTCAAATCCATCACGACTGTGTTATGAGTTTGTTTTCTTGTATCTCTTATTTTCATTTCATTTCATATTCGTAACTAATGAATGCTTCGTTATAATTTAGTACGACCACTACTATAGAGAATGAATTCTAGTTTTCTATAATTGTTTATTGTTTTTCCTCTGTACCAGCTATCAGCAGGTGTAAGACCAGTCAACACTTTCAGAATTCCATATATATTTTATGCTTCATCGGGTTATTTCCTTACAATTTTACTCTTCTGTTTATACGTGAGATTCTCCCTTGATAGGAGCCTCATTCGATAGACAGCTAAATGCTTTTCTCCCACCTCATACTTTTTATCAAGATATAACTTAGTTACGGGAAAGAGCCTTTGATTTGCACCTCTATTTTATTCCTGAAACCGTAAACTCTCTTTTATTACGACTGAATTGAGACAGCACTTAATTTCCCTCTGAAATTTTCTTACTTTTATTGTTCCTCCATGACTGTCCCTGTGCCAACATAGCCCAATATCGAACCTGGATTATCAAATCAAACGCACATTGCCTTAAACCTTTTTGATACTATTCTTAAAACAGCTACTACCTGGGTTGAACTCGAACGTTCATGGGTAGCGATTGAACGGGATATAACCATCCAGGAATAGTTGGAATCTAGACAACGCCAACGTAGAAATATTCCTTAGTTTCCTTTGCCGAAGGTTGACGTTTCTCTATTTTCCACCCTTTACCCACTTTCGGATGCCTAGACACTGTACTTCTAATCCTTAAGTATAGACTCTGGAACAACACCAGAGTTGGGCCCTTCATTTGAAAAGGTAAAAGAAGAAGAAGCACAAATAGAAGAGCCCAAGGAAGAAGAAAAGAAGGACAAGGTAACACAACAGATGCTCCTAGAAAATGTGAAAGAACCAAGCACTTGACTCGAGGACGAGTCAAGGACTGTGGTTGAAGCTTGTTGGGCCCTTCGTTTTTGGGATAAGGAATTGCACAAGTTTTGACTGAGCATGAGTTGTGCAAGCTTCATCAGAGGCCTAGAGAAAGAGCAATAGAAAGCAGTTGTGAAAGTCATCGCAATGCCAACTAAGCAACAAACGATTGAAATAGAACAAGAAAGCTTGCAAGTCGAGAAGGAAGACACAACCCAACTTATATATAGGGATGAACATAATTATAAAAGGGTTGTTCGGGTTGTTGGTTGGTGGATTGGTTGATTTAGTCATTGTATTTTTTGTTACCCAGAGGATCATGAGTTGGTCCTGAGTTGATTGTTGCAAGTTGAGTGAAGTCAAGTCTTGAGTCTATAATGAATTGGATCTATCAGTTTGAGAATTGGAGATCTACGACATGAGTCTAGAGCCAAGATTCTGTACAACACACTACTGTGTAATTTTGAGTCTGTAATCAAAGAAATATTCTGAAGATAATATGAAGAAGGACCTAAATTTTCAAATATGATTTATCTCTGTGTGTTTACTTATGCATTACAGTATTTCCTTATGGCTTATGAGTTGTATTTGATGGTTCTACATTTAAATGTTTGTTCACAATGTAATTAGGTTCGATTCTTTCACATGTATGTTTCAAATATGTTCATGTCTCTTGCGCAAGATCAGGAATGAGTCTTGAAGGCTCTATGGATCCTCTTAAGTCTTTTCCTTACCCTTCCCTATATATCTGTCTCAGCAGCGCTTCGGGTGAGACTTCTTTTCTTCGGAGGAGATGAAAATGCTAG
Organism: Picea sitchensis; assembly: GCA_010110895.2. Classification (NCBI taxonomy): domain Eukaryota; kingdom Viridiplantae; phylum Streptophyta; class Pinopsida; order Pinales; family Pinaceae; genus Picea; species Picea sitchensis. The sequence goes on along the minus strand of SNQJ01S0006790.1, from coordinate 113,953 downwards.
CGCTCTAGACTACACGGTACCTTTTGTTGGTAACCTAAGAAAGACCCTATTCTGATCAAACTCACGCCAACAATTAGTACATGTAGACATTGAAGTGTCTTCCCGATATTGACGTATGTATGGTATATTCCATCATGGAGACCATGAGTAATAATGGAATCCTTTACCACAGATGGCATTCTCTGACGAGATTGAAGGACACATGGCGTTATTTTGAAGTTTTTTTCAAATTTCTAGGCATCTAGGTGGAATACCATGTCGACTCTAGGTGGTTCTATATGAGTGATCCCATGGACGATGATTTGGAAGGTGTATAATCCTAATGGGATGGGAATACCACTATCACGACCCTAAGAGAGTGGTTTCATTTTTTGCGTTTTACCATGTGACACCTTTTATTGTTTGACATGTAGCTACCTAAAACCACTGTCATGCCCCGAGGATGTGTTAACTTATGTATGCCCCTCTGATGAGAAATTTTCTATCTACCATTGATCATGATCTCTTGCAACCATTGGATGATTGAGCCCACACTTCCTCCCATGCTCACTTTTTTATGCCTTGGTTATATGAATTGGTTCCATTTGGGTGGAGTATTAAACTTATTTTGGGTGATATAAGCACCTTTCATGCTCCTACTAAGCACTTGATTATTGAGAATGATTCTTAGGCCCTTAGGGATTCATTTTTCATTGTACTTCATGTTGGTATCCCATATTCTTTACCTCTTTTGTGCGTGATCCCTGTCATCTTTCTTTCGACCTATTTCTCTTGAATATTGACCCATTAATCTCGATCATGGTGTATGCTAAGGAATGGAACAAAACCAATACTAACACAAACTAAATATTGTTCAGGAGAGAATCCATTAATCTTGGGAAGACCATGGTTAGCCACTACAGATGCATTCATTGGTTTCAGATCTAAAAACATGAGTATCTCACATGGTGATTCAATTAAGAAATTAAATCTATATCCACCTACAAAATATTCTATTGAGTTGGAAAATACCTTATGGCTTGATAATTTAAACAGTGATGAATAAATTATACAAACATTTTTCACAATTGAACAAGTTATGAACTTTAAAAAGAATATTGAATAAAATCAAATTCATAATTTTCTTATTAATTCATATTTTTTTCAATATTATGGTTTATCTTCTCTTTCTTTTGATCATATCTTGAAATCATATTTTAGGAAGACTTTAATTTACACACTTTATCATCACTACAATATATTACACCAACCATGAATGCAATTTTATAATTTTTTAGTGCCCCTATTGAAATCAGTCAAGGGAATTTTATGAATATTAATAATAAACTTGACCATTTACAACAGGAACAATTAATCAAGATACCACAAAAGCATTCAAGTACATTTGCATGGGAGTATGTGACATGAGAAGCATTCACCCTAGAACTTGTGTTTGTCACATTTATATTCAGCAAGATGTCTGACCCATTAGACATCCCCAAAGATGCATGAATCCAGTTCTAAAATAAATTGTAAGAGGATAATTACAAAACTTACTTGATGCGAATTTCATTTACCCAATTTCAGATAGCCAATGGGTTTCACCCCTTGTCATAATTCCCCCCAAAAAAATGGTAAATGGCATATTTGTATTGATTTATAAGAGTTAAACAAAGATACATTGAAATATTGCTTCCCTCTCCCATTAATTGAACAAGTCTTGGATGCCTTATCTGGGAAAAAGTATTTTTATTTTCTTGATGGTTTCAGTGGATATAATCCAATTCAAATTGTTCCAAAAGATCAAGATAAAACCACATTTATCTATCCATGGGGGACATTTTCCTATATATCATTATCTTTCGGATTACATAATGCACCAACAACATTTCATATGGTAGTATCGAGGATCATCCAGCTTGGTTGCATGAAGACTTGCAACACATTTCATGTGGGGGAGATGTTGGGTTCATGTTTTGATACTTTTTGTCACTTTTTAGTCACACCTTTCAACCTTTAATCCTTCACTTTGAACCACATAATTATTCCTTTTTTCCATTATCTATAAGATATGCATGTTAAAGAAGGTCTCTAAGGTATCATTGTCTATTTAATACATATTTAACCTTTTGGTTTGTAAATAAGATTGAATATGGTTTACTAATTCATTGCTACAGAAATTCAATTCATGTAGCAAATTCGATGTTCAATATAGTTGCTCAAGCTAAAATGGGAAACTACCACTTGGAGGGAATTCTTGATCCCTTCGAGATGGTCATGTGTTACTTAAATGATTTATACAACAAACAAGGTAATTGGTAGCTCATGGTCAAACATCAAGTCAACAAGGTACCATCATAGGATATTTCAAGCCATGACGGTGTTGAATCAGTTCAAGAGGGATCGATAGATCACAAGAGGAATTTCATTCATTATATCATGAAATTTTTAAGGATTTATAAGGAGAATTCAGTGGGATTGTAACATCCCCGCTTTCAAACCCCAAATCAGAGATGTATATTGTAAATATAGTGTCTGGCTAAGATCCAAGAGATGTATATTGTAAATGTGATGTATGGTCGAGAGCCAATATGTAAACGATGTAAATCGAAATACAATGAATGACATGTTTCACCAACTACAAAAGGACATGAACAAATATTGGGGCCTAAGTACCCACAAGAGAGGATAGGGGTCCAAGGGGGAGAGTTACCCATATCTATTAAACCAAAACCCAATTTCCTATTTTTTCTCTAAATTATCCTTGCCATGAACCTTCCATTAGTTGTTGAGTGTTCTAGAGCCCAATCATTGAATTCATGTAAGAGGGTTGGTGTGAGATTCACTTACCAATATAGTTATTGAGAGCATGGGGGATAATTAAAATCATCTTGGGGAAGATTGCAAGTCAAGAAATCAAGAGAAAGAGAGGAAATTTCGTATGGGTAGGAGACCAAATTTTTCACATTCACATTTTTGCATAGATAGTTGTTTTTTCATTGAGTTTTCTAGACAACGATGGAGTTCTGAGTGTGGGTGCTTGTAGGTAGATATTGTGGACATGTTTTTCTTCTTTTTGGAGCTATAATTTCATGGAGAAAGAGGTTGTGTGCCTAGGAGCGACGAGCTATTCGAAATTCATCCAAGAAGCATTTGTTTTGGCTATTGGGAGAATTTTTGTTGCACTTGTAGAATTATCAAAATCCCATCAAGCAGAATTCATGTCCAACCTATGTTGGAAGCCCTAAAAGGAGTGGAAAGGTCTGAGGGATTGTGAGCAGTGAAGGGGGATTTCATCCCTTTGGTTGTGCAGGTTGATGGGAAGAGTGTTGGTGGACTATAATTAGCTGAGAGTTTAACTATTGAAAGAGCGGTGTCTTGTTATTGAGAACTGGAACAACAAGGCTATGGTTGGGAGGAATGTTTTTCCACTGCAGTTGGTTGCATATTTACATAAGATAAGTGTTCTTGTTTGTTGTGTTTAATTATATTTAAATGTTGATATATATATATATATATATATATATATATATATATATATATATATATATATATATATATATATATATATATATATATTGTGCACATACTCTGAGTTAGCTTGGTTAATGTTGCTTTCTATGAATAAATGAGTGTATTTAAATAAATGTTTATATGGTTGAATGTTGTTGTATGTTATTTTGTTGTTACTCTGCACAATTGAGAAACTGTATTTGCATTTTTATTGAGCATGGACAAGTGAATGAAATTGCATTTCATGTTATGTGTTATTTTCCGCATTCATATTTAGTATCAAAAAATTTATTGAGTCATTTTAGGAGTAACATGACCCAGTTGGGGGCTAGGTCCATTATAGGGATGAACTCAAGACAAATTGTATCCTTTGTCTCCAAGAAATCCTATGTTTTGATTCTCTATTGTAACCCATTATGAATTCATGGGTTATTAGACACCACTATAACTCGCATTTTCTATAGAATATATTGTAAAAAAGTTATATAAAAAATGGTTTAGATATCTTGACAAGATCGATATCTATCTTTATGTAATCATTTGAAAAACAAAGTTGTAAATACCTTATTATATGTTTTTAATACAAACTATTGATTCTCCAATTCATGTGTTGATATTTACATTTAGTTTGGTAAGCATTCCTACAACATAGACTAAGCCAGGAAGGGCTCCCCGCGTAGTGGTATGTGTTGCATCATTGTTTTTAAATTCGTTTCATTTATGTTCAATTTGTTTAATTTAATTTTTCTTGTTTTTGTTGTGTGACAATTGAATTCTATAAAATCTTTGTTATAAGCATGATTGATGAGTTTATATTTTTACAAAGTCATGGGGTGATCCAGGTGGATATTGGTGGCCACCTGCCTATTCCACTTGGACCCCCACCATTGTTTCTTTCAATTTTTCATTTTCCTTAATTGTAGCACAATTTACTATTTTTGGCAGCTTTTTGGGTCCTGAACTTCCGGAACCATTTTGAGGCTCTAAACAATGTTTTTTGAGCATCAAACATCTACTGAATATGAATTTGTTCCAGACTCCATGTTCGTTGTCAGCAGTTTTAGTCCTCAGATAGATCATTCTAACGATGTATCATGTGCATCAAACAGAGTTCGCATGCAAAAGTTACGACCCCAGGAAGTTGATGTACTAACTTACCCAAACGGGGCCCACATAAATTTTGGTGCTTCATCTCCTAGGGTTAGGTTTTTGGATGTCTAGGGTTTTTGACATTATTTTTTATTGTAAAAAAGGCTTTTAGAGCCTCATTGTAACCATCTTCTTGCGAATGCGAGTAGTTGTCACATATCTTCTCAGAGATAAGTTGACACCATTCTTGCAAGTGTTTCACTCTATATTTTTACAGACTCTGTACATTTCTTTCATTAATAGAAATCGTGTATTGTTGTATATTTGTGTTTATGGTTGCATCTCTGATACATTTATGTTATATTATTGGATATCCGCGATATCTCTATGCATTTTTTTGTTATATCTCCGCTCTCATTTTGTTCCGAAAATAATCTGGATCATGGGGATATCTATGTACAAATTATCGTTGAACAAATTGTTGAAGTAATATTACAAGAACATTCAATTATCTGATGAATGAAAGACTATGTTATATATGATAGAATTGTGATTCAATAGATGACAAAATTGTGATTAGAAATATTTTGGTAGCATTTAATTGGTTTTATTTTAAGTTCATGTTTCTTAAATAGTCAAATATATTTCATAAGTAGTGTCTCTTTATGAAATAGAAGTCGCTAATAAACTAATTCTTCACATATTATGTTTTCACTTCATAAGAATACATCCCTGGTCGATAATTAAATGTAAGAAAGTTTAAAAGAAAATAAATTTCCTGACTGTCTAGTTTCATTTGTAGAAGGAGTGCCTCATGGGTCCCCACAGGAATATCATACCACTTCGATATGGGCCTTACACCGTCACAAAGTTCATGGGTGAAATTATTAAAATTGAGTATTCCTCCTTTCCTTGGCTTACATCTATTATTTAATATGGAGCTACTTCAACCATATTTCCCACCTCTATTGGACACCTCAAAGGTGGCTGAGAAATTAGATCCTATAGAGCTCAATCCCGACTACCTTGAGTAAGATAAAATGGATAAGATCATGAACACCAAGACGAAGGCCACCCACCAACAAAACATACAAATTCTTCAACAAGGAAAATGGCTCACCCAGATTCAGAGTCAACAAAAGTTTTACCATCTACTTCGGGAACTTGATGCAATGGGTACCATTGCTTCTTGAGGGGGTAGGAATGATCCAATTAGATATCTATGGCCACCCACCTCTTCCACTGACTAAACATGGTTATTCATTTGGGAAGTCTTGTTATGATTTTTTGGGATTTTCTAGGATTTTCTAGCTCATAAACTTCCAAGTCCATTTTGAGGCCCTTAATGAGATTTTTATACAAGCAATCCCAACCTATATTTACCTTTGGAAAAGCTAGGGAATAATTTTTATTATTATCCTTAGTAATATATTTCCAATGATATACTATGTGTGCCAAAAAAATATTATATGAAAAAATTATGTTCCCAAAAAGTTGATGTAAAAACTAACACCTAAAAATATGTTTTTGGTATTTCAAAACACCTTTTGGAGCTTTGCCTCCTAGGTTTAGGGTTTTGGAACTTTAGGGTTCTTGATTTATGTTAAAAGGCCATCCTTTTGGCCTCTTGTATTAGTTTTTTGTGAATGAGTGTAGCTTCCATCTCTCTCTCTTCAAAGATAAGCTACCGCCATTCTAGCCAGTTTGTGTACTACATTATACTTCTATTTTAATCATTAATAGAAGTTGGGTTTTCACTATATTATTGTGCTTTTTGTTTTATTTATGTGTGAGTTTCATTTTTTTCTCTATACAATCCAAATCTCCAACCCAGTTGTAATGAATATTTTTCAATCAATAGGCCAGTTAGCATATTTTGAATGGCTCTTAGAATTCAATGCCACTATGGCATTAACATTTCATTAGTCATTTCACTTGTTACGAATAATGGTCTGTGGGATTCACTTGCATGTAACAGATGAAAATATAGCGTAAGTGATAATATTACCACTTGTTGTGCTGCTTATATGTTTAGTATAATGCACTCATTAATTATCAATACGGGATTCGTAATCAACAGAGTTACAAGACACCAGTAAGAAAGGTAATTCTAATGTCATGAGTATAGAAATATTCTAGATTATGTATGTTGGGAACAAAACAAATTGGCAAACTAAAACACACTTTGGTTGTCTTTCAGAAAGAGGCTATCTACTCCATTATGGCACATGCAAGTATGAGATGGAGTTCTTTTGACAAATCAACTCTGTTGTCTGACCCACAGAACTAACTATGCAATCACACTTCTAAAAGGAAATCACACATCAATCATGAAGACATAGCATGGTAGTTCAACAGTCAATATACTGAGTATGTTGTGGTTCACAATGTGTTGTTGTCAACTTCACTAGTTCTCCTGCAAATATGTTTGACTATTGCTGCCAACATTCATGTCCATGAGACAAAATCAAATTCATAAAATAGAAACAGAGCATATACAAAACAGAGTGAGTAAAGATCTCTAAGAAATCATACAATTGAAATCATGATCTAATCTATATTGTTATCATCTGAAAGAGTTAAAGCTTCATCTAATGTAACAATTATGCTATTGAAATCAAATGCTAATACTAATCTACGAAGATGTTGACCTTTGTTGGGCGGTGGGCACTTGCCGCTTCAACAGGCTAGCGATTGGAGTCTACAGTAAGCTTTCTTTCAACCATGCATTACTCTTATTTAAACTTCAAAACATAGAATCAAACTATGCTAACAACTCAACTCGCATTCAATCATAGATGATCAAGACATGGAGACAAATAAAATCCTTCTATTAATCTTCATCTAGAATATGTTCTATATTATGTAACGTTGTTTCATATGATGTATTGTGCTAACTCTTCTCTTCCACCATCCTTTCCATGACTATTTAAACAGTCTTAGTCATGAAACATGAGGTGAAATCATTTGCAAATCAGTCAATTGTTAAATTTAATTATTCGGTTACATATTCTGATCTTCATCCTCATGATATGAAGTGCATGAGGATGAAGAAAACAACAAACTATCCTAACATAGCCTTGCTAAAACATTTATGATTCAATAATCATCCAACAATTGTCTTGGGTATGATCTGGAGCTAAACTTGGTACATATGGCTTCCTGAATTGGTACTGGATCATAGCAGGTAGATGGTACTAGATCCAAACAATGCACAAATGGGGTATCGGATCACAACAGTCTGTAGTCGTTGGTACCAGATCGCGAAAGTGGAGATTCAGTATCGGATCTGCATAGAAGGTGCACTTGGTACAGGATTCGGACAGTGGCAATTTGGTGCACAAGTACCGGATAGATGAGCTGGTACGGGAAGGTTGGATTTATCTAGAGGTCAAAGATTATACATGGAAAATTGAAGCATTAGTACATGAAACATTTAATCTCCTAGCTCAATAATACCACAAAAATGCATGAATTAATTATATTTCACCTTATGACCTTATCAACGGCTAATGGTAGTGTTCTTTGTCGTTTACCCAAGCTTAGGTAAGACAAAAAGGTATAGATGAGGAGTATCATAGGGTAGTGGGGATGTCAATTTAGAGGCTCAACATTCCCCCTTGACAAAACCATTGCCTGTCCTCATGCAACTGAAAACAAACCCAAAATTTTTCAAAACTTGAGACTATATTTTTTACTTCTGTGGATCAATGATGTTGATGGTTGAGGCTTCCTCTTTTAGCTCCCTTTTGATGACCCTAACGTATTGTAGGATTTGTAGTACCTTCTTGAGCTTATTATAAGTCTCTTCATGGTCATCTTGAAGTTGTTGGCAGGTTTCTTTCAATTGCTCGTTTTCCTTTTTGATATACCTATCCAATAGTTGGTATTATTTCACTTCTTGTTTGAGTTACTAATTTTGTTTTTGCAGTTCTCCAATATTTTTCTTCATCTATTCTCTTGTTAAGGTCCTTGTTGACTCCATTAATACCGGCTGGATTCATTATCTTTCCTCCACTTCCTCCCTTATCCCACATAAAGTAATAGTACCTTGTTCCTCGGTCAAACTAGGGATGTCATCTTGGACTGATAAGTCTTCAGAAGGGGAGGTAAGATCAATTGGATCTTTCTGTGTATGAGGATTGACAACTGCCTTTCCTTTCTTGGCCATGCTCCTTCTAGTTCTTTTACAAGGAGGTACTGGATCAGGGGTTCTCACAAGCTTCCTTTTCTTCTTTTCTATTTGTGGAATGGTTACAGGGGATTGCTATATAGACTGTTCACTTTTATTTTCTGAGCTATTATTTTCTTTCCTTACAGTTTTTGTCTTATGGCCCTTCTCCTTAAGTGCTACTGTTGAAGTCTCCTCTACTAATTTGGTTTTACCTTTTGATTCTTGACTTTTAAAATTCTTACTGACTGTTGAAGAGGACCCTACTTTTTTAGTAGCTTTTTCATGTTGGCTCACTGTTCTAGGTGATGATGGAGTTGCCTTATCCTTCTTTCTCTTTTTCTTTTGAGGTAACTTATTTTTATTTGGAGCACACTAGGCTTCCTCCATAGGTTTGTTTTCTGTGGAAAGGTTTTGAGTGATAAGTATTTTCCAACTAATCCTTTGCTTCCTAATTTCATGTAAAACTAACATCTTAATAAGAACTTGATGGTAAATGCTAGTCTTTTTTGTTTTGGATAGGGACTTGACACCTCTTACCATTTTGTTCAAACTCATCCATAGAAAATATGGGAAATCAATTTCAGGGCCTCCTTCAAAGTGTAATAGAAGCCTAATATGGTATATGAAGGTCACAGCATACCTACCCTCACAAGTGAGGAATTGTTGAAGACTAGCAATCATTGGATGATACTCTTCCTTGATATAGTTCCTAGGGATCCCCTTTTTCCAATCAGGGTGTTGATGGTCCTCTTTCAAAAATTGTTGGCACATTTCTTTGTTGATTCCTACACCTTTGAAGTATTTGGCTCCTCTATTAGGTAATCTTGTAAACTCCCTTAAGGTTTCTTCATTTATTGTTAGCTGAAGATTGCCTATATGTGCAATCTCACCATCGTAACCTTGAATAAATTTGTTAGATATCTTCTCGTGCCAGCTTGTGAATTTCTCCAAAAATGGCATCCAGCCCGATCAAGCATACTTCTCTCAACATAGTTGGAACTCCTCGGTCTCTCTATAAATTTGGAAAACTAGTTCATGTCTACTTACGACCATCATTATAAATTGTGAGAGAAGAATCAGGTTGTAGTGCAAGGATTTAGTCAACTGGTGAGGGAAAGGGTTTGGTACCGAAGATCACAAAGAGGAGTAGGCTCAGAACTGGAGAAAGGAAATGATAAAAGAAATATGGTGATTGCGTCAATAGTGAGAATGGTAAGTTTAAGTAAGGATGCCAGAAGGAAACTTTAAGACCAGATGAGGCTTATCTAGATAGCTTCGCCACCCAGATAATCCATTTCATTTTTACCCATTAATGTAATGATGAAGACAAGATGTTGGGTGTCAAAGCATCATTTTGGGATAGGTTATTGGACTTCCCGATGGTGAATTTGATGTTGGATCATGGTTCGTGACACAAGATAAGTTCATGATTTTCTTAAGGATGAAGTACATTCATGGCCTATCATTACTAGACATGCTTCATATTCATGATTTGATGTGATTTTTCCCTCAACCATTTATGAGCACTTATGAGAGGATTGATTAAGTTTAGGCATATGGGTATGAGGGATCGGTGCATCGTTTTAATACTAAGGTCATAATATCTAGTATATATTTTCATACTTATTGTAGTTTTATGAGCAGAGGAGAATAAATAGCATGTTACCTTTTCTTTTACCTTTGTATGATCAATACCCATAGCATATGCCACTGCTTCTAGATTGTCGAAATTCATCTTCTTAGGCTGAAGTTTTCTGAAAGCTTGGTATTGGAATATCCTGTACTTCTTTATTCTGTGCTTATCTTCTTTTGTATTTGGTTCTGCAGGGTTGTAGGGTGATCATGTTGGTTTCTAAAGGTGAGATGTGAGTCTGAAAAAGAGTTCTGAAGGAGCTCTTTGACCTTCCCCCATGCCAAGGATGTTTCATAACCTTATGCAAGAAGATTCAACACCCTGCATCATAATGGAGAAAATATGATAAGAGAAAAGAAACCAAATCAAATTCCAGAAGTACATTTAGCATATGATCACATGCCTAAAAATTGAAATTGTCATTATTTTGATGACTTATTGACAAAGGCAGCATTCAGTAGTGAAAACAGGGAGGTTTTTATATGTTTGTCGAAAGAACAGATCCAACCTAACTTGCTTCAGAGATTTACTATCAGTAGATGTTATAGATAAATTTCACAGTATAAGTAGATTAGACTCCCTAGTTAGGGCTCCACTTTTAAGAAGTTTCCTTCTTAGGTAAAGTAAGCTTTAGATGCCAGACCGGTAAGTTGACTTAGGGTAAGTTGACATTTGCTTGTAGTAATTATGTTTCTTGTTAATCTGGAATTTGTATCTCATAAATGTCAACAGTGACCTTTGCTTATAGTGTTCATTTTTTATATGACAAAAGTGAATTTTCCAATCAGACAAGTATAGATGAGACATTTCTCAACGAGAACCCACTGCTAGCAAGCCTATTCAGTACTCCGGTGGGGTAGTTGTGATAATTAGTGAGAAATCCCTTCCCCAGGAAGAATGCCCCATTGCCAACAGGCATGTTCAATACCCTGATGGGTTTGCCTAGTCATACCACAGACCGGTACCCGCTACCAGCAGACCTGTTCAGTATCCCGATGGGTTAGTCTCTTAAACCCTTTTTCCATCAGAGGCTTCTTGTCCATAGTCACCTATTTTTATTTTTATTAAAGAGTGCTTTACACGGTGACAGGGGAGGCTCGTCTGAAAACCCTTTTACAGGCTAGGATGGTATTGGGTTGGAAGGTATATTCTCTTTTTTGAATGTCTTTTTAAAGATTTGTCTGAAGGAAAAATAAACTTTTTATGCACATTATTTCTTTAGAGTGATCTAGATGTATAATGTTGTCTGAGTTTGTCCATAAGAGAATGACCTAAAGTTTCCTTAGAGTACTATTACATCCTCTTCCATAAAAGTTTTCCTAGTGTGCCCATGATAGAGAGTGTTCATATACTCATATGTTACTCTTTAGTAAAGATAATCCAATGAATACTATTGAAGTATAGTTAGGGTGAGATAGTTACTTGTAGGCTAATATACTTTTTGTTCCTTTAATCATGCTGAAATACTAGATAAAGGAAACTTCTAGTCTTTGAAGAAGATTATGGTTCTTTGAACAACCATAGGTAAATATTGTGTCTCCTTTTTGTGTTTTCAAGCAACCGAACCAAAAGAAATTAAAATACTTCCTTTTAGCTAGCAACAGAACCAAAATAAATTAAAGATACTTCCTTTTTGTTGGCAACAAAACCAAAAGAAATTATTGCTTCACAAGAGTTGCCATTTGATGTTGCAGTCGGCTTCTTGGTTCCAGCTTAAGTAGTTGTGGCATGGCTTTATACTTCATATTAGTTGCCATAAGATTTTGAAAGATGCTTAGCATGCCTTGTCAATTAGGTAATGTGTCCTTATAGTATCGTATGAAGGCAGATTTCTGGTACCGGACCAGTACAAGACTGTTGGTACTGGACCAAAACAGGATTTCTGGTACCAACGCGGTATTGTTGGTACTGGATCAGAATAGAGTATTGTTGATGCCTACAAACTGATGTTTAGCAGGTTCATGAAGGATCAAATAAATTATAGAAATCTACTTACAAAAAATAAAATTGCGAGAGTAAAAGAAAAGGAGGTACGAATCTCTTGTTACCTTAAGCTTATTAACAAAACTCAATCCACACCTATATACAAAAGTTTCTTAATAAACCAATCAATCAATGTGGATCAGTAGGGAGGTCTCCTTCCTTACTGATCTACATATCTAAATTCTGTAGTATACGAGTCAGAAATTACTCTTTTGACAGGGGTTTGTTATAAATTCTCAACCGGTGACCATTCACAAGTAGTGGTGTCTGTTGTTCATCAATTTTATTTATCCTGATTGAACCATTATCATGGGCAGTGTCAATTTCATAAGGTCCCATCCAATGAGTAGTTAACTTACCTTTGAAGTTTGTGAATCTGTTGTCATACAACAGGGCCTAATCTCCTTGTTGAAAATTTTTCTTTTTGAGATACTTGTCATGCCATTTTGTTCTCTGCTCTTGAATGAGGGTGGTTCTTTGAAGTGCTTCCTGCCTGATTCCGTCCAACTCATTAAGCTGCAAGAGTCTTTGTTGCTAGGCTTCATCCAAGTTCATCCCAACTTGTACTGCAGTCCTAAAGGTTTTGATCTGGAATTCTATGGGAAGAAGCACCTGCTTCCCATACACCAACTCGTAGGGTGTATGTCCTATTGTATTCCTCCAGGTGATTCTATAAGCCCATACGGCTTCTAGTAATCTGTCAGCCCAATCCTTGTGGTGTAGCTATACTGTTTTGGTAAGAATGGACTCAATAACTTTGTTTGTAGATTCTACTTGTCCATTTGCCTATGGATGGTAGGGTGTAGATTTTTTGTGTTTGATTTGGTACTGTTCTATAATAGCTTTGACTAGATGAGAGGTAAATTGAGTTCCCTGATCAGTCACAATTTCTCGAGGTACACCAAATCTAGTAAAGATGTCGTTAAAAAGGAAATCTACCACTGATTGTTCACTTGAAACTGGTAAAGATTTTTCTTCAACCCACTTATCACATAGTCAGTGCATACAAGTATATAATTTTTCTTTTTAGATGTAGGGTTAATGGGCCCTACAAAATGTAATGCCCATTTCTTGAAAAGCTCAATAACTACTTGGGATTGAAGTGTCATTTGGTCTCATGCAGTAGGCTTACCCATTCCTTGGCATTCATCACAATTTGATACATAGGTTTTAGCATCTCTGAAAATATGAGGCCAATAATAACCAGATTGCAGAACTTTGTAAGCGGTCCTCTTGTCTATGAAGTGTCCTCCACAAGGACCATCATGGTAGGCTTGCAGAATATCATGAATTTCAACTTCCCTTACACATCTCATGATTACCAAATCTGGTCATGTTTTATAGAGGCAATCATCGTGCCACATGTAGTTTGCACTTAGCTGAATTACTTTATGTTTTTCTCTAGGAGACAATTTCTGAGGCATGTTCCCTATCACAAGATAGTTAGCTAAATCTGCATACCAAGGAGTGAATGTAGAAATAGAAAACAAATTTTCATCAGGAAATTTATCTTCTATTGGTGTGTTATCTCCCAGATGAATCATTCTAGATAAGAAATCAGCCACAAGATTATCCTTACTAGGTCTATCAATAATGTTGATATTAAACTCTTGTAATAATAGCAACCATCTTGTAACTCTAGGATTTGTTACAGGTTTGTTCATTAATAATTCGATGGTTGAGTGATCAGTGTGTACAAAAGCTTGATATCCTGTAATATAGTGTCTAGATTTATTGATAGCATGGACTACAGCTAGCAATTCTTTTTCTGTGGCCGTATAATTAACTTCAGCTGGAGACATATTTTTACTGACAAAGTAAATAGCATAGGGAATTTGATTTTCCCTTTGTCCAAGAATTGACCCAAGGGCTGTTTCTGAGGCATTGATACAGATATGAAAAGGAAGGGACCAATTTGGTCCTCTTAATACAGGGGTAGTTGACAATTTCTATTTTAGAATCTCAAAAGATATCTGACATTCATCATCCCACTTAAAATCAGCTTCTTTAGATAATAACTTGAATAAAGGGGTAGCTAGGCTTGTAAAATTTGGAATGAATCTTCT
>SNQJ01S0006790.1:85907-99506 GCA_010110895.2 Picea sitchensis | reverse complement strand
GATGCATTCTCTTTCCTCCACTTCCTCCCTCATCCCACATAAAGTAATAGTAGCTTGTTCCTCAGTCAAACTAGGGATGTCATCCTGGACTGATAAGTCTTCAGAAGGGGAGGTAAGATCAATTGGATCTTCCTGTGTATGAGGATTGACAACTGCCTTTCCTTTCTTGGCCATGCTCCTTGTGGTTCTTTTACAAGGAGGTAGTGGATAAGGGGTGCTCACAGGCTTCCTTTTCTTCTTTTCTATTTGTGGTATGGTTACAGGGGATTGCTCTATAGATTGTTCACTTTTATTTTCTGAGCTATTCTTCCCTTTCCTTACAGTTTTTTTCTTATGGCCCCTCTCCTTAAGTGCTACTGTTGAATTCTCCTCTACTAATTTGGTTTTACCTTTTGATTCTTGACTTTTAAAAGTCTTATTGATTGTTGAAGAGGGCTCTGCTTTTTTACTAGCTTTTTCATGTTGGCTCACTGTTCTAGGTGATGATGGAGTTGCCTTATCCTTCTTGCTCTTTTTCTTTTGAGGTTCCTTATTTTTCTTTGGAGCACATTGGGCTTCCTCCATAGGTTTGTTTTCTATGGAAAGGTGTTGAGTGATAAGGATTTTCCAACTAATCCTTTGCTTCCTAATTTCATATAAAACTAACATCTTAATCAGACCTTAATGGTAAATGCTAGTCTTTTATGTTTTGGATAGGGACTTGACACCTCTTACCATTTTGTTCAAACTCATCCATAGAAAATATGGGAAATCAATTTCAGGGCCTCCTTCAAAGTGTAATAGAAGCCTAAGATGATATATGAAGGTCACAACATACCTGCCCTCACAAGTGAGGAATCGTTGAAGACTAGCAATCATTGGATGATACTCTTCCTTGATGTAGTTCCTAGGGATCCCCTTTTTCCAATCAGGGTGTTGATGGTCCTCTTTCAAAAATCGTTGGCACATTTCTTTGTTAATTCCTACACCTTTGAAGTATTTGGCTCCTCTGTTAGGTAATCTTGTGACCTCCCTTAAGGTTGCTTCATTGATTGTTAGCTGAAGATTTCCTATATGTGCAATCTTGCCATCATAACCCTGAATAAATTCGTGAGATATCTTCTCGTGCCAGCCTGTGAATTTCTCCAAAAATGGCATCCAGCCCGTTCGAGCATACTTCTCTCGACATAGTTGGAACTCCTCGGTCTCTCTATAAATTTGGAAAATCGGTTCATGTCTATTTACGACCATCGTTATAAATTGTGAGAGAAGAATCGGGCTGTAGCACAAGGATTTAGTTAGCTGGTGAGGGTAAGGGTTTGGTACCGGAGATCACAGAGAGGAGTAGGCTCGAAACTGGAGAAAGGAAATGATAAAGGAAATATGGTGATGGCGTCGATAGTGCGAATGGTAAGTTTAAGTAAGGATGCCGAAAGGAAAATTTAAGACTAGATTAGGCTTATCTAGATAGCTTCACCACCCAGATAAGCCATTTCATTTTTACCCATTAATGTAATGATGAAGACAAGACGTTGGGTGTAAAAGCATCATTTTGGGATAGGTGATTGGAATTCCAGGTGGTGAATTTGATCTTGGATCATGGTTCATGACACAAGATAAGTTCATGATTTGCTTAAGGACAAAGTAAATTCGTGGCCTATCATTACTAGACATGCTTCATATTCATGCTTTGATGTGATTTTTCCCTCAACCATTTCCGAGCACTTATGAGAGGATTGATTAAGTTTATGCATATGGGTATGAGGGATCGGTGCATGGTTTTAATACCAAGGTCATAAGATCTAGTATATATTTTCATACTTATTGTAGTTTTATGAGTAGAGGAAAATAAATACCATGTTACCTTTGCTTTTACCTTTGTATGATCAATACCCATAGCATATGCGACTGCTTCTAGATTGTCAGAATTCATCTTTTTAGGATGAAGTTTTCTGAAGGCTTGGTACTGGAATATCTTGTACTTCTTTATTATGTGCTTATCTTCTTTTGTATTTGGTTCTGCAGGGTTGTAGGGTGATCATGTTGGTTTCTGAAGGTGAGATGTGAGTCTGAAAAAGAGCTCTGAAGGAGCTCTTTGACCTTCCCCCATGCCAAGGATGTTGCATAACCTTATGCAAGAAGATTCAACACCCTGCATCATAATGGAGAAAATATGATAAGAGAAAAGAAACCAAATCAAATTCCAGAAGTACATTTAGCATATGATCACATGCCTAAAAATTGAAATTGTCGTTCTTTTGATGACTTATTGACAAAGGCAGCATTCGGCAGTGAAAACAGGGAGGTTTTTATATTTTTTTTGGAAGAACGGATCCAACCTAACTTGCTTCAGAGATTTACTATCATTAGATGTTATAGATAAATTTCACAGTACAAGTAGATTAGACTCCCTAGTTAGGGCTCCACTTTTAAGAAGTTTCCTTCTTAGGTAAAGTAGGCTTTAGATGCCAGACCTGTAAGTTGACTTAGGGTATTTCTCAAATGGACATTTTCTTGTAGTAATTATGTTGCTTGTTAATCTGGAATTTGTATCTCATAAATGTCAATAGTGACCTTTGCTTATAGTGTTCATTTGTTAGATGACAAAAGTGAATTTTCCAATTAGCCAAGTATAGATGAGACATTTCTCAACCAGAACCCACTGCCAGCAAGCCTGTTCAGTACTCCAGTGGGGTAGTTGTGATAATTAGTGAGAAATCCCTTCCCTAGGTAGAATGCCCCATTGCCAACAGACCTGTTCAATACCCTGATGGGTTTTCCTAGTCATACCACAGACCAGTACCTGCTGCCAGCAGACCTGTTCAGTATCCCGAGGGGTTAGTCTCTTAAACCCTTTTTCCATCAGAGGCTTCTTGTCCATAGTCACCTATTTTTATTTTTATTAAAGAGTGCTTTACACAGTGATAGGGGAGGCTCATCTGAAAACCTTTTTATAGGCTGGGATGGTATTGGGTTGGAAGGTATATTCTCTTTTTTGAATGTCTTTTTAAATATTTGTCTGAAGGAAAAATAAAATTTTTATGCACATTATTTATTTAGAGTGATCCAGATGTATAATTTTGTCTGAGTTTGTCCATAAGAGAATGACATAAAGTTTCCTTAGAGTACTGATACATCCTCTTCCATAAAAAAATTCCTAGTGTGCCCATGATAGAGAGTGTTCATATGCTCATATGTTACTCTTTAGTAAAGATAATCCAATGAATACTATTGAAGTCTAGTTAGGGTGAGATAGTTACTTGTAGGCTAATATACTTTTTGTCCCTTTAATCATGTTGAAATACTGGATAAAGGCAACTTCTAGTCTTTGAAGTGGATTATGGTTATTTGAACAACCATAGGTAAAGATTGTGTCTCTTTTTTGTCTTTTCAAGAAACAGAACCAAAAGAAATTAAAATACTTCCTTTTAGTTAGCAACAAAACCAAAAGAAATTAAATATACTTCCCTTTTGTTGGCAACAGAACCAAAAGAAATTATTGCTTCACAAGGGTTGCCATTTGATGTTGCAGTCAGCTTCTTGGTTCCAGTTTAAGTAGTTGTGGCATGGCTTCATACTTCATATTAGTTGACATAATATTTTGAAATATGCGTAGCATGCCTTGTCAATTAGGTAATGTGTCCTGATAGTACCGTATGAAGGCAGACTTCTGGTACTAGACCAGCACAAGATTGCTGGTACCGGACCAGAACAGGATTTCTGGTACCAACGTGGTATTGTTGGTACTAGATCGGAATAGAGTATTGTTGATGCCTACAAAATGATGTTTAGCATGTTCATGAAGGATCAAATAAATTATAGAAATCTACTTACAAAAAAGAAGAAAAAAAAATTACGAAAGTAAAAGAAAAGGAGGTAAGAATCTCTTGTTACCTTTAGCTTATTAACAAAACTCGATCCACACCTATGTAAAAAAGTTTCTTAATAAACCAATCAATCAATGTGAATTAGTAGGGAGGTCTCCTTCCTTACTGATCACCTTCATATCTGAATTATGTAGTATACGAGTCAGAAATTCCTCTTTTGACAGGGGTTTGTTATAAATTCTCAACCGATGACCATTCACAAGTAGTGGTGTCTGTTGTTCATCAATTGTCTTTATCTTGATTGAACCATTATCATGGACAGTGTCAATTTTGTAAGGTCCCATCCAACGAGTAGTTAACTTACCTTTGAATTTCGTGAATCTGCTGTCATACAACAGGGCCCAATCTCCTTGTTGAAAAGTTTTCTTTTTGAGATACTTGTCATGCCATTTTGTTCTCTGCTCTTGATTGAGGGTGGTTCTTTGAAGTGATTCCTGCCTGATTTCATCCAACTCATTAAGCTACAAGATTATTTATTTCTAGGCTTCATCCAAGTTCATGCCAACTTGTACTGCAGTCCTGAAGGTTTTGATCTGGAATTCTATGGGAAGAAGCACCTACTTCCCATACACCAACTTGTAGGGTGTATGTCCTATTGTATTCCTCCAGGTGATTCTATAAGCCCATATGGCTTCTAGTAATCTATCATCCCAATCCTTGTGGTGTAGCTGTACTTTTTTGGTAAGAATGGACTCAATAACTTTGTTTGTAGATTCTACTTGTCCATTTTCCCATGGATGGTAGGGTGTAGATTTTATGTGTTTGATTTGGTACTGTTCTGTGACAGCTTTGACTAGATGAGAGGTAAATTGAGTTCCCTGATCAGTCACAATTTCTCGAGGTACACCAAATCTAGTAAACATTTCATTAAAAAGGAAATCTACCACTGATTGTTCACTTGCAGCTGGTAAAGCTTTTGCTTCAACCCACTTACTCACATAGTCAATGCATACAAGTATATAATTTTTCTTTTTAGATGTAGGGTTAATGGGCCCTACAAAATCTAATGCCCATTTCTCGAAATGCTCAATAACAACTTGGGCTTGAAGTGGAATTTGGTCTTGTGCAGTAGGCTTACCCATTCATTGGAATTCATCACAATTGGATACATAGGTTTTAGCATCTCTGAAAATATGAGGCCAGTAATAACCAGATTGCAGTACTTTGTATGCAGTCCTCTTGTCTGTGAAGTGTCCTCCAAACGGACCATCATGTAAGGCTTGTAGAATATCATGAATTTCATCTTCCCTTACACATCTCTTGATTACGAAATCTGGTCCTGTTTTATAGAGGCAATCATCGTGCCACATGTAGTTTGCACTTAGTTGAATTACCTTTTTGTTTTTCTCTAGGAGACAATTTCTGAGGCATCTTCCTTGTCACAAGATAGTTAGCTACATCTGCATACCAAGGAGTGAATGTAGAAATAGAAAACAAATTTTCATCAGGAAATTTATCTTCTACTAGTGCGTTATCTCCCAGATGAATCATTCTAGATAAGAAATCAGCCACAATATTATCCTTACCAGGTCTATCAATAATGTTGATATTAAACTCTTGTAATAATAATAGCCATATTGTAACTCTAGGATTTGTTATAGGTTTGTTCATTAAGAATTTGATGGCTGAATGATCAGTGTGTACAAAAGCTTGATATCCTGTAATATAGTGTCTAAATTTATTGATAGCATGGACTACAACTAGAAATTCTTATTCTGTGACCATATAACTAACTTCAGCTGGAGACAATTTTTTACTGACAAAGTAAATAGCATAGGGAATTTGATTTTCCCTTTGTCCAAGAACTGCCCCAAGGGCTGTGTCTGAGGCATCAGTATAGATATGAAAAGGAAGGGACCAATTTGGTCCTCTTAATACAGGGGTATTTGACAATTTATGTTTTAGAATCTCAAAAGATATTTGACATTCATCATCCCACTTAAATTTGGCTTCTTTAGATAATAACTTGAATAAAGAGGTAGCTAGGCTTGTAAAATTTGGAATGAATCTTCTATAGTAGCCAACATGCCCTAAAAAGCTGGGAACTTCCTTTTGTGAGGAAGGTATTCTGATTTTTGTGATAATATAAATCTTTGCCAGATCAACTCTCATTCCAGAACCAGAGATGTTATGTCCCAAAACAATACCTTCAGTGAGCATCATTTTTTAATTTTCATTGCTTAAGGAAAGATTAGTTTCCTTACACCTAATCAAGACTTTTTCTAGACTGGTCAAAGCTTGTTGGAAGACTTCTCCGTGGACTGTAAAGTCATCCATGTAGACTTACATGCAATCATTGGTCAAGTCAGAGAAAATGGCTAGGACAACCCTTTGAAAAGTGGCTGGGGCATTGCAAATTCCAAAAGGAAGCACCCTATAAGCATAGGTTCCCCATGGGCAGGTGAAAGTGGTATTTTCTCGGTCTTCGGGTGCTATTTGTATTTGGTTATAACCACTAAACCCATCCAGGAACGAAAAATACTTCTTTCCAGACAAGGTATCCAACACCTGATCAATAAATGGTAAGGGAAAATAATCCCTACGAGTGTCTTTGTTCAACTCCCAAAAGTCTACACATATTCTCCACTTACCATTTTTCTTGGGAACTATGACAACTGGAGACACACATTGACTATCTGAAATGGGGTATATGAGATTGGCTTGAAGGATTTTTTGCAATTCCTCTTTTACAATATCTTTAAGGGTTGGATTCATCCTTCGCTAAGGCTATCTAACTGGTCTGATTTGGTCATTAGTGTAGATGTGATGTGTGCATGTGTCAGGGTGAATGCCTGTCATGTCTACATAATCCCATGCAAAGGCATCAAATTGTCTTTGGATCATTTCAATTACTTGTGTCTTTTGTTCTGGTTCTAAACTAGAGTTGATATACAAAGGTTTTCCTGGGCTAATATCAACAAGTTTAGTAGTTTCTTCCTTTTCTGAGGAGGTTGGTCATAAAGTATAAAATTGAGTGATATCAGGATGCCAAGTCTGTTGAAATTCGGAACTGAAAATGTGTGACAATTCTTCAAAAGACCTCGAGTATTCAATGCAATTTGTATCAGCCAAAAATAAGCTTAAGACTTGTTCATCTTATTGTTCTTGCATTCCTCTTACTTGTTCGAGTGTTAATAGGGGTCTGATACAATCTTCCTCTCCATAAGTTTTTTCTAACCAAGAAGGTATTTCCTGTGCCGGTTGGGCAGGAGGGAAGAGAACAATTTTTTGGCTATGTGTGCCATTGGATATAGTCATCTCACCAGATCGACAGCTGATAAAGGCATCTACTATGCCTAGCCAAGGGTGGCCAAGAACCACAGGGTATCCTGGTTTGGAGGATGATTTAGAATTGATGACTAAAATGTCTATTGGATATTCCCAAGAAGCTAGAGTGACTGTGACATCATCTAGGATTCCTGCAAAGCTAATGACTGACTTATCTGCCAATTCTATCATGGTTTGGGTTGGTCTTAACTGGTTGATTTGGAGCTTTTTCATAGTGTCAAAAGGCGATACATTAATTGTTGCACCCAAATCAATGAGTGTGTTTGGTAAATAAATACCATTAATTTCAATAGTGACCACTGGGTTTCCAGGGTCATTATATTTGTATGGCATCTCAGAAATAAATTTAGATAATTGTCTGACCACATGAACAAGGGGAGGTTCCTTCTTCTTCCTTACTGGTTTCTTAATGAAAAGATCCCTTATGATTTTGGCATATATGGGGATATCCTTAATGGCTTGCAGAAGAGGTATTTTTATGCATACATTTTGTAATTCATCCTCTATAACTCTATGCAAGGGTGGTTAGGGTTTCTTCACTAATAATCTTTCGGGGTAGGGTGGGAGATTAATTTGTTGAGATACTCGTACAGACTAGGGAGTGATTGGAATAGGAGGGGAAGTCTCTTCTTCTACAGGGGTGTTTTGAGTGTTTTCTTTCTCAGAATGATTATCATTTTCTTCCTGAATCATTACTGCAGGATTTGATTGGTTTACAACTTTCCCCGATTGTAGTTGAATTTCATAGGTGGGAAAGGTTTGAACTTCTGTATTTTGCACCAGGTAGGTGGTTCGATTATTGGGGTTAGGGATTGGCTGGGAATGGATTGTTGCTTGCTTCGGAGGGTTGTGGGCAGCTTGGTTTTGTGGTTGTTGATTGGCATTTATAGGTGCGTGCTGCTGCTGGTTGGGGTTCAAGGGGTTTTTAATTTGTTGTTTTATAGGAGGTGGGAGTAAATCTTTCATCTGTGGTGGGTTGAATCTAGGTAGTAACTGGGAAATGTTTGCAGAATAGTATGGATATGTAGGGTAAGAGGGATTTCCATACACAGGTCCCCTCCAACCTTGTTGCCAAGGTTGAGTTTGAGCTTGTTGAGGTGTCCATTTTGGATAGGTCATTGGGGAAGAACCCCATTGTTGTTGTTGATATTGTGCATTAGGGTCATAAAATGTATTGGGGTTTTGGGCTCTCCAAGGTATTCTAGAAGGTTATGGTTGTTCTTGTGAGACTCCTCCTCCCCTATACATGGCTTGTAGCTCAAGCAAAGTTGGACACTCAGATGTGGGGTATTCTAGTGTACACAGGCCGCAAATTTCTATGATATTTAATGGGCATTCCTTCTCACTGTGATTCTTTCGACATCTATGACAAAATATTGCTAAGGCAACCTCTTCTTCTTGTTTCTTTTTCAGTTTTAGAGTATCTAACTGGTTACTGATTGTGCTCAAGATGTATGTTTTAAAGTTCTCCAATAAGTTTCCTAACTCAATTATGGTGACAGTCCCTAAGTTTAGTTTTGTATTTCTGCTAAAAGAATCTCTTGGTCCTTTGCCTATTTTAGCTTGTCCTCTTGAGTATCTTCTACAGTAATATGCAATCTCTGCAAAAGGATTTTGGTGTACATATCCTGAACTCAACAAGTTTAAAACTTCTATGTAGACATCTCTAAGACCTTTCAAAAATACAGTTCTTACTACAGCTAGGTCTGTGGTGAATAGTTTTTATTTCTGATAGTTGTATAAGAACCTTTCTAAGTAGTCTTCAGGGCTTTCATCTTTTGTTTGTTGCATTTTAAAAATGTCATTTTTAGCATTATCCTTACAATAGTCTTGGTATTTCCGTAAAAATGTGTCTTTTATCTGATCCCAAGAGAGGATTGTATTTTCTCCTAAGATGATGAACCATCTTACGGCTGAATCTTTCATTGTAGAAGGAAAGAGATTAAGTTTTTGGGCATCGTCTGAGTAGTTATAGCTTCTACATAATATGTCAAACTCGAATAAAAATAAATCTGGACCCTCAGATGACACACCTCTAAAAGTGGGTAGCGATGATAGTGGGATATTTTTCATGCTGATGTTTCTGGAAATATCCAAGATTGGGAACCCAAAAGTTTCAGTCTCTGTGGCTGCATTTCCTTCTTCTTCTTCCATTCCACTGATAGATGGTTCAAAAACTGGATTTTTTGTGTCTCCCAAATGTTCAGCAAATTTACGTTCTGCCTACCCCAATGTTGATTCTTCTGTTTTAGGTTCTTCTTCTGGAGCCTTGCTGGCTCCCCCCTAATTTTCTCCCGGTGGAATTTTTCCTACACCAGCTTTAGTTGGATTAGTGGGGGGGTTTGTTTTTGAATATTTAGAGCTTACAAATCTACCCTTGTTATCTCTATATCTATGCATAAAATGGAAATTTGATTCTTAACTGAATTGAAATCCTAATTCTATCTAGAAGGTAAGAAGGCAACCTGGTTTCGGATTACCCCACTCTAGTGGCCGTGTGGCTCTTCACTCACATCTTAAATGTTTTATCCTCCTCCCTCAAGAAGCCTTTAAAAGCATTCAAAATTTATGCAAATAATCTAAGCTAAAAATCACTTCCTACCATTTGCAACTCCCCGACAATGACGCCAAAATGTTGTGCTGCTTATATTTTTAGTATAATGCACTCATTAATTATCAATCTAGGATTCGTAATCAATAGAGTTACAAGACACCAGTAAGAAAGGTAATTCTAATTTCATGAGTATATAACTATTCTAGATTACGTATGCTGGGAACAAAACAAACTGGAAAATTGAAACACACTTTGGTTGTCTTTCATAGAGAGGCTATCTACTCCATTATGGCACATGCAAGTATGAGATGGAGTTCTTTTGACAAATCAAATCTGTTGTCTGACCCATAGAACTAACTATGCAATCACACTTCTGAAAGGAAATCACACATCAATCATCAAGACATAGCATGGGTAGTTCAACAGTCAATATACTGAGTATGTTGTGGTTCACAATGTGTTACTATGAACTTCACTAGTTCTCCTGCAAATATGTCTGACTATTGTTGCCAGAATTCATGTCCATGAGACAAAATCAAATTTATAAAATAGAAACAGAGCATATGCAAACCAGAGTGAGTAAAGATCTCTAAGAAATCATACAATTGAAATCATGGTCTAAACTATATTGTTATCATCTGAAAGAGTTAAAGCTTCAGGTAATATAACACTTATGCTATTGAAATCAAATGCTAATACTAATCTATGAAGATTTTGAGCTTTGTTGGGCGGTGGGCCCTTGCCGCTTCAAAAGTCCAACGATTGGAGTCTATAGTAAGCCTACTTTCAACCACACATTACTCTTATTCAAACTTCAAAACATAGAATCAAACTATGCTAACAATTCAACTCACATTCAATCATAGATGATCAAGACATGAAGACAAATAAAATCCTTCTATTAATATTCACCCAGAATATGTTCTATATTATGTAACATTGTTTCATATGTTGTATTGTGCTAACTCCTCCCTTCCACCATCCTTGCCATGACTATTTAAACAGTCTTAGTCATGAAACACAAGGAGGTGAAATCATTTGTAAATCAGTCAATTGTTAAATTTAATTATAGGGTTGCATATTCTGAGCTTCATCCTCATGACACAAAGTTCATGAGGATGAAGCAAACAACAAACTATCCTAACATAGCCTTGCTAAAACATTTATGATCCAATAATCATCCAACAATTGTCTTGGGTATGATCTGGAGCTAAAATTGGTACATACAACTTCCTGAATTGGTACCGGATCGTAACAAGTAGATGGTATTGGATCCAAAAAGTGCACAAATGGGGTACCGGATCACAACCATATACGTTCATTTGTACCGGATCGCGACAGTGGAGATTCAGTACCGGATCTGCATAGAAGGTGCACTTGGTACCGTATTCAAATAGTGGCAATTTGGTGCACAAGTACCGGATAGTTGAGCTGGTACAGGAAGGCTGGATTTATCTAGAGGTCAAATATTATACATGGAAAATTGAAGCATTAGTACATGAAACATTTAATCTCCTAGATCAATAATACCACAAAAATGCATGAATTAATTATACTTTACCTTATGACCTTATCAACAACTAATGGTAGCGTTCTTTGTCGTTTACCCAAGCTTAGGTAAGACAAAATGGTATATATGAGGAGTCTCATAGGGTAGTGGGGATATCAATTTAGAGGCTCAACATTCCCCCATGCCAAAACCATTGCATGTCCTCATGCAACTGAAAACAAACCCAAAATTTTTCAAAACTTGAGACTGCATTTTTTACTTATGTGGATCAATGATGTTGATGGCTGAGGCTTCCTCTTTTAGCTCCCTTTTGATGACCCTAACGTATTGTAGGAGTCGTAGTACCTTCTTGAGCTTATTAGAAGTCTCTTCATGGTCATCTTGAAGTTGCTAGCTAGTTGCTTTCAATTGCTCATTTTCCTTTTTTATATACCTGTCCAATAGTTGGTATTCTTTCACTTTTTGTTTGAGTTCCTAATTTTGTTTTCACAGTTCCCCAATATTTTTCTTCATATGTTCTCTTGTTAAGGTCCTTGTTGACTCCATTAATACTGGTTGGATGCATTCTCTTTCCTCCAATTCCTCCCTCATCCCACATAAAGTAATAGTAGCTTGATCCTCAGTCAAACTAGGGATGTCATCCTGCACTGATAAGTCTTCAGAAGGGGAGGTAACATCAATTGGATCTTCCTTTGTATGAGGATTGACAACTGCCTTTCCTTTCTTGGCCATGCTCCTAGTGGTTCTTTTACAAGGAGGTACTGGATCAGGGGTGCTCACAGGATTCCTTTTCTTCTTTTCTATTTGTGGAATGGTTTCAGGGGATTACTCTATAGACTGTTCACTTTTATTTTCTGAGCTATTCTTCCCATTGGATTGAATTTCCATTTTATTTCCATCTTATATGGTGCACAATGCATTTATGAAGTTTTTATTTGGTATATGCTTGACCAACTTTATCATATTCATTTTTTCCTTTATAAGGTAGTTAGCCACACTATGTAAACTTAAGAATCTAAATTCAAAGATTATTATAATGGATTGAGAATATTTTTATTTTTTTGTTTGTTAATTTGTGCGGGACCTGTTGGCTACACGATTAACCTGTGGCTTGAGAAACCGCGACTCAGGGGCATCTAAGCCATCAAAATCACCCGGGGATCGCACCCGGCCTGAGCCACACCAACCCTTAACATGGTTGGATTTTTTGTCCCCGCAGGTTTCGAACCGGTGACTTTAACATCACGGAGTGGCTTAACAACACACTCCGTCACCAACTGTTCTACACCTCGGGGACATGGATTGAGAATATTTGGTTCTTAATCACGTTCATTTAAAAATCTGTTTTGTAGGCCATAACACCAACAATGCAACGAAAATGTAGGGATTTCTTAAAGGTCTGCAAGCGGCCAAAGAGAAAGGGCTAAACCTCCTTATAGCATAAGGCAATTCACATATAGTCATTAACCTCCTCTCTCATCTCCTAAATGGTGCAGATCTAGAGAAGATCTCCCCAAGATGGAGACTTCTGAATGGGACGATCAGAATAAAGTCAATCCTTCAGCCACAATGGGTTATTATTCCCTCCCACTTCCAAAGAAACGCAAATCAAGTATTAGATATGTTGGAAAACTTTGGGGTAGACCTACAGGAAGGAGACTTCTTTTGTTCTCCAACCTCATCTCCTACTTACCCCTTCGTGATCTCTTGCAGAAACATGGCTCACAACAAGGACCAGCCCTCGAATGGGGTGACATCGGAAACAACAGGTGAATGTCCATATGGGCAGACACATGGCCACATCTCTCGCCACCTTGAGCTAGTGCAACTCCCACTCACCTCCACCATTAATCCATGATTTTAATACCTCAGCCTCGGCACCTATACATTCATTTGAACTTGAACTCATTTAATGGTATATCACTCTAGTTCATGGGTGAAATAATGGTTATGGGCTAGTCAGAGGCCCAATCCCATCACCTTGTCGGGTTCAACGGATTTAGTTTAGCATTGAGGAACGCCATGGATCATTCTAGCCCTTAGCCTCCCGAGTCTTGGCCTCCTCTAGCAAACTATTTAGTTTTATGCCTCTAGCTCGATTCTTCTTGGAGCTCTCGGCCCTCGATGCCCAGTTGTCTTCCTCTGGTCATCTTTTTCTCTTGGATCTGGTTTGTTTATGGTCCTTTGGATAACAACTCTCATGCACTCCTTCTTGGCTCTCCGGTAGATTTCCTAATGCCATGAATTCAAGGTAAATAAAAATGGGGGGCAACCTGGTATGCTTCAAGAGGAAGAGGTTCGAGAGGATGAGGCTGTTGGTCACTATAATTGCTTAATTAATTTTAAACAACCAAGTGAAACATAAATTATCAACCCAGGGA
>SNQJ01S0006790.1:58468-71500 GCA_010110895.2 Picea sitchensis | reverse complement strand
TCCACCCCCTCTGCCCTCTCCTATTTTCACCCACTGCGCTAGGAAGGAAGCTATCAAGGACTCTTTGGATTCCATTAAGAAAGCAATTGAGGACCTCAAAGGTGCCATCAATGAGATGTAGCATAGAGAAGAAGAACAGACTCTTCATGAGGAACACTTGACGACTCTTCTAAAATATCTCAAGAAGGTTATTTCAGACACAAATGCACTAAGCAGGGACACCGCGCAAGACCGAAGGCACACACATAAGCTTGACCCGAGCTCATGATAGCTTCTTCTTGCCCAGGTTTCCAATGTTTTTATGCATCCAAATAGTCTATCTCATAAGTTCTCTACCCTGAGTGGCATCTCAATCCTAAGAATTTGAAGTTTTAGCTCATTTTAGTTTTTTGTTTTCGGTATGGACAGTCTAGCAGGAAGTATAATGGCCATGCATGGTATACTAGATCTAGTTCTGTACATTTCAGGTTTATTACAGTTTTTCAAGTTTTGCATGGTTATTATGAACTTTAATGGTTGCATGGAAGCTTTGGTTTCCCACCAAGGAAAAGCTGCCACAACCTTTTGGGATAGCATGACAACTATAACTCTTACTGCTTAGCAGGTTCTAATACAAATTCATCCTAATATATATTATAATTTTATTATAAAAGGGAAATTCATCCTTACAATGATACAGAGAGAGACATACACAAACATAGAGATATTTTATAATTCTTAGTATGACAAGGCCCGAAAGTGAGTTTCTTGTGATGAAAAATGCTTTATTGACTAATTTAAATTGTTGTTGAATTTTCTGCAACTATTAGTTGTTATTTAGCTCTTCATCCCATAGAGGAAAGGCCCACTTTGCAAGTACAAAGTTGCTTAGTTAGATTAGTCTTAGTTTATTTCTTTGTTTATTTGAATTATGGCTATTGTTTTATGATTTTAGTTGTTATTTAGCTCTTCATCGCATAGAGGAAAGGCTCCCTTTGCAAGTACAAAGTTTCTTAGCTAGATTAGTCTTAGTTTTCTGATTTGTTTATTTGAATTATGGCTATTGTTTTATTATTTTTAGTAATTCATTTTCCTTGTATTTGATAGTTCATCTTGAATATAATAGTATAGATTTCATACAATATCAATTAATTTTGTGGATTTATAAGGAGTGGAACACATTCTTTTGTTCTGTAATTATTTTTCTTTGCTTTCTAACATAGATAGGAATATAGAATTTAGAAGTTATTATTCAAATAGAAATCAGCTACAAAGGTATTTAAACTCTATATATATAGTTCATAGTATCTTGTAAGTTTACAGTAACCTAGGTTGACATATTATCAGAAGTAAAATAGTATCAGTGTTGTTAAAACAAGGAGATTAATTCTCCTATCAATGATTTCATTTAATTTATGGGCCATAATAATTTATGATATAAATATTCTACCCTCACTCCTAAAATATAAATTATATCCATATACCTAATATAAGGAAAGAGGAATTTAATAAGGGCATGTATTTTTTCCACCCAAATAGAATCCCCCCTAAATTTCCTACTCCATATACAGTTAAAAATAGTAACTCCATTTAAAAAAAAAAAAAAACCTATAATCTTTTATCCCTCTCCCATTATTTTTTGTAGTGGGATCACATTTGGTCTATGTCATTCCACCATTTTTACAAGGGTAATTATTTTGGAGGGACTACCCAACCCTATGATATTAAGGGATACGATAATATTTTTTCCCTAGAGGTGGAATGTCCTTCTCTAAGGACCCCTTTAATTGACTTTTGTTTCCCTGGTTAGGTTTATTTCAAAGAATTTTGTAGTCCGTGCTAGAGAAAATATTTTTTCCCAACAATTGATGGAGATATATCCCACACTAGGTGTAAATATAGATCCCCCTCAATAACCTCTTATCCATTGGAGGTATCCCCATTCCTAAACCTTAGATGGTATCTATATTTGGTATAATTAGTAGAAGGCTCTCTGATGCAGATTTAGATGGACTAATAGTAGGGTCAAGTTAAATCCCTTATATATCGATTTGTCCTCTTATATTGATGAGGGCTCATTCTCTTTCCCAGTGAGAGATGTAGGGAGACCAAACCCTCTATTAAGATCTACATCAATTTTGTTCCCATTTAATACCCCTATGGTTTTTCTACTCAACTCTAGCGGAATTAACCATCTATCCCTATCCTTGAAATAAAAACTCTCATGTTTTTAAAAAGATGGTGTTTTATGCATTATGAAAAAACACCATTGCAAATATATCAACAAATTTGTGAATAAAATGAAAAAATTAGGAAATATTTAGGAATCTTCTTTAAATTCCCTAAAACACATGAAAAAAAAGTAACTTTTTTCAAGAGAATCTAAGGGAATATTCCAAAAAATTCCTAAAAAACACATTGTTGGCATAGGGGCAGACCCATGGTTCAACGCTTAATAGTTCACCAAAAAAACCTCGACTACCGGCCCTTTCAACAACACCTGCGAAGCAGGCGAAGTCTCACTCGAGGTAGAATAAGGAGGGGTTACAGGACACAGGTGTCTGTAACCAAGCTGGGACACAGATCTGTGATAATAACACTTCACAGAGTATTATGTTAATGCTTAGGAAGCAACATGCATTAGTTAATTAAACTTATTAACATCACAGAGCATAATCAAAGAGAGGTCTAGCGTAATAACAACAAAAGGATTATGCACCTTAAACACGTAGCACTTAGCACTGTGGATCAAATCTAGCATTTTAACATAAGCAAAGAATTAAAGCAACACATACATATCCATTACACATCTAATCTAAGAACAAAGAAAATCACCACAAAGATAACATTGCACAAAGAAAACCATGAGAAACCATATCTACATGGTTCACCCCAATGTGGGGCTACGTCCACCAACCGCTTCCCCTCTTTATTATTCACTCAAATCTTACATTCATTCACTCATGTGCACTAAGCCACAAAGTCAATCTTCTTACCAGATAGGAGATCTATGCACTAAGCACCAGATCCTCCTTCCAAAACTAGGTCAAGGCACAAAGATACCTCTTTATCAAGAACAAAGCCTTAACACACAGACACTCCTTTGCACAAAGCAGCTTTGTTCACACAAAACTACATTCACTTCGCTAACTAGCTAGCTACTTTTACAATACAGTCTTCTTTATTTATATCTTACAAACCCTTACAATAAGACCTAATCATGGGAAAACCCCATGGGCTGACATCCCATAAACTTGTTACAAAAACCCTAGAGGACCCTTTATTGGGTCCACTTAACCCTCAAAATCAGTGAGATCCACGATCTCAGCTCTGCCTGGGCGCTCCTTCTTCGACCAATGTGTTGAAGTCCAAAAGTGATTCAAAGTTGACCAAAGTTTTCCCAAAACTTGGTTGAGGGCCAAAAGACCCCCAAAACTCACCTATGACTCGTCCCGAGTCACTCAGGTGAGAACAATGTTGTTTCGAAGGCCTCGAGCTAAACTCGAGTTGCCTCAAATTGTTGGTTCGCCTAAGCCTCCTGCTCAGCGAGTTCCTGGAGTGTATACTCTATAGCAGGCCCTTCCAATTGTTTTTCTTGTTGGAAGATTGGTTGTTTTCATTGATGTCAACCCTAGTCATGGGTTTTGGCCCGTAAGATTGATGAAGGTATTTGGACATGAAGAAAAATGCACATGAAGATACAACACCCATGGATGGATAGTATACATCATGGTGTTTCTGGTGGTATGTGGCACGTCACGTGGATCCTCATGGTTGAGGAGAAATGAATTTTTGAAGATGACAAAGATTGAAGAAGGAAGTACANGTATTGTGGTGTATTGGTGTAACTCTTATACGATTGTTCATTGCTCATTGGATATAGTTGAATGGTTTAAGTATAAGTTGAAAAACATTTTAAATTATACTTGATACTGATTCACCCCCCTCTCAATATCAACAGTTCTATTGCTGCAACCACTTGATCTAGTTGTGAGCCTTGTCCATGAATTTCTTCGAAGACCTTGCAGGCTTCATCCTGCATAGTTTGTAGCTTCTGCGTGACTTCCATTACCTTACCCTAGATCGCAATGATCTATTTTTGTATTGTGTGTTACTCCTGGGATCTCTTCATTCTTTCCACTGTGGTGAGCATCTTCATTTGTTCCTGCAACGAGAGTGCTTGTTGTTGTGCTTCCTGTAACTACACTTCTAGCTTCTTCAACTCTGGATCCTCAGTGAGGCGTTCATATTTCTAGGCACTCTTATCACTTAACTGCTTACATTCTGAGGTGAGGGCTCTTATGCTTGCAATGGTGTTCTTAGTAGTCTCCTCCCTCTGGTCATGCACCTCCTGTAGGGTGGTCGGTACTATTTGGGCCTCCAATTCTGTTATTCTAGACTGAAGTTGTTGGAGGGTATCAGTGAGCTTCACTACTTGAGCTTCAACCAGCTCCTGGTACTCCTGTACCAAGACTGGTACAAAGCAACATGATTTACTTACCGCTTTTTTTACCATGGGCCATAATGTGAGCATCTTCTCCTTTTCCCTCTGTAGCTGGGCTTTTTCCTCCTGAAGCTTCACCTAAAGCTCTACTTTCTCATTTTCATGGGAAGCTACACTGTCCTGCGCTACTCGTAGTTGCACTAAGACATCATATTTCTCTTGTTTCAAGGATTTTGTAGCCTTCTCCTTCTCTTCCTGGACTCTCTGGAATCGAGCTTCTATTGCATCCGCAAGTCTTCTCAATTGGGCTAGTTCATCCCCCAATTCTATAGTTTGTGATGAGGAGTGTGTAGAGGGCATAGTAGGTACTGCGCAGACTAGGCGAACAACCTACTGCACTTCCTTCAATGTTCTCTCTTAATTATTCCCTATATCTCCTCTTGATTCTCTCCATATATTTGCAACATGTCCTTAGAGGCATCCTCCATAGCTCCTTGGACAAGACTGATGTCATCATCAATGAGGGTGGCTTCCAACTGGGGATTATTAGCGCATGTCTTCTTCCTTGTTGAGGGTTTCTTTGTAGAAACCTTCCTCTTTTGCAATGTTACTGTCCCAGTAAGGGGATCTTCAGGCGGTGTATCTTTTCCTCCTCCCTATTCATCTGCTTCGTATTCTCCTCCTCCTAGCGAGCCAGACCAGTTATCTTCAGAAGCATTATCCTCCTCATTGCTCTCTATGTCTTGGAATTCATCCTAATTTTTCTTCTTCTTCGTCCCACTGGATTGTTCGACATGCTTGACTCGGGTAACTATGGGGCTTCCTATGGTGTCAGTGTTAGATATATCTGCATTAGCGATAGGTACAAGAAAATCCTCTAACCACTCCTTTGTAATCTACTCCATATCATCATCTTTCAACTTATAGTATGACTGTAATTCTTCCTGGTTCTCATCTTTTTGCATGATGATGTAGATGAAATGAGGATCAGCGCAGAACTTTGCTATTGGTCAGTACTGGTGTAGGGTGTGTGGCGTCATGCGTGGAAATGATTCGATTGCGAACTTCAACTGCTGATAGTATGCATGAAATATTGCTTTGGATTTCCATTACTTTGTCATGTTGTTGGTGTACCAAAGGGTGGAAAATCGAGTGGCCAACAATTTTGAGGGTTCGATCTCTGGAAAAGTAGCTCCTTCAGGCATTTTCCAGGAAACAAATGCGAACAAAATGAGCATCCAACTATAATGGAATTCATATCCCAAGTCCTGGGCTTCATGTTAATCCTTCTCTAGCGCGTTGACGAGGTAGTTCACCTAGTTCATCTACATGCCCTCCACACACTTTCTTGCAAGGTCTACCATGAACCTAGTGAACTATGTGGGGTAGTTCTTCCTCACGATATTTCCAACTAGGAGTTGGCAAGCAAGGCACACTGCATCTTCTTGTACAAAGGCTACCTTGTAACCTCGCTTTCCTTTATCTACCTTTCTGTTAGCTTCCTTTATGTGTTGCACCAGGGAACGATCTGAGGCCTTCCCTAGATAAAAATGTTGAGGTTTAGGACCCTTCACACTTAAGCATATGATCTGGTGGATCAGCGTTGGATCCACAGTAATCCTCTTGTCAAGCCATAAGTATCCATCACGATATCACAACAGAAGGAGTTTAACGCAAGCGTTAACCTCCTAGTGGTGGCTAAAGTGAGGGATCTTCATCACATTCAACACAGTGGACTACACCAAATCCTTAATCCATGGCTGTGATATGAGGTGAGGTTTCTTTCCAGTTGTCTTCGTGAGATACCGGTGGGGTGCCAACATGGCATAGTTTTTTAGGTCTCCTAAGTTGAAGTCATTTTTCTTCAATAGAGGGATCTGTCCTAACTGAATCTCAACTATGCGTATTCCTTTTGGAATGTACACAGTGAACACAGTGTACTCAAAATCTTGGGGGATACTATCGTGGTTAATAGCGCTAGCCAAAGGTGGAATGTACTTGGTTTGGATCGACGAAATCTACTTTGCATTAGCCAGATCACCATGGTGCTTACTTTTTTATTCAGTTCCAGGTTTGGTATGGATAGAATGACGTCTGATCGAAGGGGAAGCATGCAGTACCCTGGTTGACTATGTCTGGATACCTTTGGATATCGTTCTGTCGACCATTAGCTTCTTAAGAACTTCCTCGACAGACTTCTCTAATTCACTAGGTTCACCCGACATTCTAGCTTTTAACAGATAGGCGAGGTAGATAAATGGATGATGGGGTAGACAAATGGACAAGAGGGGTCTAGTTTCAGATAGCACAGCTCGACACACGAAAAATTCTCTTCTTGGCTCAATTAATCACGGTTAGCGAAAACTGGTCCCGGCACAACGACTGACGAGTTAAATAAGAAAGGTATCGTAATGGATCTTCCAATGGCCTTGAAGTGCTTCCATCAATGTAAATATGTTCATTATGGCACAATCTCAACGTCCAAAAGCATTCCATCATCCCATAAATACATTTTCTAACCATTTTGGAGCATCATTCTAATGGTCGGGGCACCCCCAATGGTCATCTAGCTTCGCCAAGGTGAAGTCCCATTCTGCGCAGACCTGTTGTTCCAGTGAGGTTCAAATTCTGTGAACCTTCCTCCTGCAAGGTTCTAGTCTACGAAGTCTTCCATCTATTTTCTGTAACTTCTTGTAGATTTTTCACCTTATCCTTCTTTTTATTGAGCTTCCTTGCCTTCTTCCCTGTGATATGAATTTCTCTAACTGTTTATGGAACCCTCTTTCCATTCTTATTCTTATTTTCTCCTATTGCAGTGGCTTCGCACTATTGAGGTTCCCTCAAAGGGTCTTAATTTAATATCCCTTTTCTTAACACTGTCTGAGTGGACATACTTCTTTCTTGAATAGACAGATCCTTCAAGCCTTCTTGCATTCTTCCAAACTTGGTGGCTAATTCTCTATCTATCCCTCCTACGTTGTTACTTTGTTTTTTTTCTTTGACTTATCTTCTCATTCTTCTATTAGTCAGTCTATTTTTATGGCTATAAAATCCCTGAGTTCTTTATTTTTCTTCTCTGTGGCTTCTTCCTCTGCTTTCCTTTTGATCTGATCCTTCTCAATTGAAGTCTTACCTAACAAAAGTGGGAAAGGGGCATTGTCCCCAACAAACTTAATGACTTCAAATTCTTATTCATTCAATGTTCCCTGAACAATAATAAGTACATTAGTAACTCTTCCACATAGGGTTGTCATCTTACCCTTAAACAAGCCTATCTTTCCCAACGAAGGTACCACAATAGGTTTTCCCAAAATTTTCCAAGTTTCTTCTATCATAATATTCACTTGTGTTTCTTCATCCAAGACACAGTCTATGTCGAAGTCTTATGCATTGTTTTGTTTTTAGGAGTTATGGTAAACTGACATCTTTATGAACATCCATTGGTTCTTTGAAATGTAATAACGTAGTCTGAAATTCCTATGAACTTTTCTCTTTGTAAATTTCTAATATGCCCTTGGTCTCTTGACTTTATTCATAGTTTTCTTGTCTCATGTTCATTCTTTCAACTTTAGCAATAATCCTTGGAAAATTCTCAACCTCATGACCAATAACCTTACAATAAAGACAAATAGGGCCTACCTCGGGACATTCCTTAACAAGATGTCCTAGCCTTCTGCAATTATAATACAATGTCAATCCTCTTTTTCTTTTAAAAGTTCCCCAATGTTTTCTGTACTGCGTACTTCCCCTAGGATCATAGTGTTCGACCAACAATCTGCAAAAAATATTTCTAGGCTCCTGCATCCACTTATTAGTCCAAAAACTCTTTTTATGCATAGGAATAACATATATTTCTTCATTTTCATTAAATTTACTCAAATCAACTCTTTCTTTCAACTATGCTCTAACCTTCAGACTAGGACAAAATCTATTAAACATACTTAAATTCATGCTTTTGAAACAAAAATTTTCACTTATACCAAAGCACAGAGCTTTACCTCTTTTAGGATCTTACCTCTTTTCTTCGGATCATCTTACTTTCTAGGCACAAATCTTTGCAAGTCAAGTAGATTAATGCACACTTCAGCAGCAGATCTATGCACAAAGCTTCTCTTTTTCTTTACTTCAGTTCCCAACAATCACAGTTTCAGGTCCCGGCAATAAAACCATTTTTTGGCACAAGGGCAGACCCAGGGTTCAATGCTTAACAGCGCACCAACAAAACCCCGACTACCGGCCTTTTTGGAAACACCTGCGAAGCAGGTGAAGTCTCACTCGAGGTAGAAGAAGTGGGGGTTATAGGACATAAGTGTCTGTAACCAAGTTGGGACACATATCTGTGACAATAACACTTTTCATAATATTATGTTAACCCTTAGGAAGAAACATGCATTAGTTCATTAACCCTATTAACATCATAGAGCATAATCAAAGAGAGGTATAGTGTAGTAACAACAAAAATATTATGCACCTTAAGCACTTAGCACTTAGCATTGTGGATCAGATCTAGCATTTTAACATAAGAAAAGCATTAAAGAAACACATACATACCCATTACACATCTAATCTAAGCACAAATAAAAACACCACAGAGATAACATTGCACAAAGAAAACCATGAGATACCATATCTATGTGGTTCACCCCAGTGTGGGGCTACGTACACCTACCGCTTCGCCTCTTTACTATTCGCTCGAATGTTACATTCATTCACTCCTGTGCACTAAGCCA
This sequence comes from Picea sitchensis, assembly GCA_010110895.2. Taxonomy (NCBI): domain Eukaryota; kingdom Viridiplantae; phylum Streptophyta; class Pinopsida; order Pinales; family Pinaceae; genus Picea; species Picea sitchensis. The sequence goes on along the minus strand of SNQJ01S0006790.1, from coordinate 62,347 downwards.
CAGAGTCAAGCTTGGCGCCAAACAGGAGATCTGCACACTGAGCACCATATCCTCCTTCCAAAACTAGGTGAAGGCACAGAGATACCTCTATATCAAGCACAAAGCCTTAACACATAGACAATAAGGCCTAATCATGGTAAAACCCCATGGGCCAGCATCCCATAAACCCGTTAAAAAAACCCTAAAGAACCCTTTATTGGGTCCACTTAACCCTCAAAATCGGTGAGATCCGCGATCTCAGATCGTCCTAGGCACTCCTTCCTCAACCAATGTGTCAAAGTCCAAAATTGGGTCAAAGTTGACCGAAGTTTTCCCAAAACTTGGTCGAGGGCCAACACACATCCACAATGTAAAAGGACATGTCCATTTATATTTTAGAAAACAAAAATATAGAAAAAAAAAATGCATTTTGCAAACAATTCATCTATAAACAAAACAAAAATCACTAAAAACCTATTATATCAAGAAATGAGCTAAGATTTTGTAGAGGAAAAAAAAATACATGTAAAAAATGTGGTTTTGAAGTTTTTAAAATTTATAAAATTAAAATGATAATGAGAAAATCATTCATTTTTTTTTTGGTTGTGACCCATGGGACTAGCCTGTGGTCGAGAAACCACGACTCAGGGGCATCTAAGCCATCAAAATCACCTAGGGATCGCACCCGGCCTGAGCCACACCAACCCTTAACATGGATGATTTTTTTGTCCCTGGAGGTTTCGAACCAGTGACTTAACATCACAGAGTGCCTTAACAGAATACTCTGTCACCAACTGTCCTACACCTTGGAGACAAGAAATTCATTCATTTAGATAAAAGAGAGCATAGTATTTCTATCAATTACTTCAAATATATCAAAAATCATTTCATACATATTCAAGAAGAGTCAAATGAGTTTTTCTCTACTAATACTTCTTCATATGAGACAATATTGCCAATGAATAAATTTGATGGCCCTCCAACTTCAATTTCATGGCTCTTTTGTGTCGAGAATTTCTTTGCTTGAGTAATAGGGTTTAGGGAATAATGAGGTTCCATATATATTATATTTAGTGGATATTTTTTTCTCTATAGTCATTTGCGAGATAAATACCCAGTCTCTTTAGTCATTTGCGAGATAACTTATAAGAATATCTTATGTTTGTAATAAATTATATCTCATATACAGATTTGAAAAATATTGTTGTGAATTAAAAGTTATATTAAAATTTGATATCATTAATAAATACTAAATTAGATACATTGTTGCAAATATAGCAAGATGTTTGTTAACATGATAACAAATTAAAGAAAACTAAGAGAAATTTCCCATATTCCCTAAACGAGACCTAACAAAATCTTTTTTGATTTATTTTTATTTTTAATTTTGAAGTGATGAGTTAAAAAAAATATCACTTTTTTTTTAAATTTAAATAATAATAAATATACAAATTTTCAAAAATTAATGTAATTGTAAATAAAAAACAAATTTCCATTCTTTAAAAAACACAATTTTTTGGAAAATAATATAGCAATATTTTTTTCTAGAGAAAAATTCACATTATATTAATAATAATATAATCCGTTTACGATTCAGTCCAAGACTAACATCAGCATCCTGATTTTTAAAGGAAAAAAATCAAAAGAAGGAGGGAGACTTATAAACCTCCAAGAGTTCTAACCAGACATACATCTTCGACATAATACAAAACTAGTAGCATTCTATTATAGAAAGCACTCATACTAAGAGAAAATAAACCAAACAACAGTCCCAAAAAGATGAGCACTGAAAGAGACTTAGAACATTCAATACAAACTTATATGTAGAGTAGGGCCCTCATGGCCTTCAAGCCAATGACTGTATGCAATGTGCCCCGGGGCATGTAAAGAGCCTTCTTTGAAAGGTAGTCAACCTCCTTGTTTCTTTCTCTGTAAATGTGCTCATAAGAAATTGATCTGAAAAGAGGGATGAGATCATTGATTTTTTCCTTCCAGCCATCGATATTAGCCACCATAATTGTTCCTTTTCCATTAAGCCAGTCGATGACGATCTTGGAATCCCCCCAAAACATGTAAATCAAGAATAGAAAGTATTATGGAAAGAATTAAAGTAGCCCAAGATCCCATGAGATCTGCCTTAGTATTTGTTCCCCTTACACAGTTTAATGTCCACTTGTACTCTGAATGATCAGCAATCTTAATAACTTCTCCAGCTCCACAGAGATTTCCATTTTGTTGAGCAGCACCATCAAACCAGGCATGGAATTTATCTACCGGAAGGAAAGTAGATAAAATCCTAGGAGTAGGAACAGTTTTCTTTTTACACATAGTACCCACAGATCCTAAAGCAAGGTATACTATTCTTTGCACAGAAGGGGGTCTATCCTCAAAGATTGAGTTATTTTTGTCCAACCAAATATTCCATCATATATGTGCAGGAAGAGCATTTAAAAGAAAATTCTGAGATGCCCAATTTTGAAAGAAGTCATTCACTGTGTTACCATTCCATCCATAAGAAATTTTTAACACTTTTTTCACTACCTCCCAAACTAAAATAGTGAAAGAACAACCAACGAAGAGGTGTTTGCTTGATTCTCCCTTATCTCTACATAAATAACATAAACCAGGCCCACTCCAACATCTCTTCTACAATTTTTTCCAAGTTAAAATTGTGTTTTCCACTAAGAGCCAAATAAATAGTTTAAGTTTCAAGGAGCACTCCCATTTCCATAAATTCCTTCTCCAACCCCCTGTCTTGAATCTCCACATTTTGTTTGATAGTGATACATAGACATTCCTAAATAAAATATGACCAGACTTATCACCTCCTAACCTGATCCAGGTGGATATCGGTATCCACCCACCTTGTTCAACTGGCTCAAAACAATTTTCTGGCAATTTTGGCCGCAAAGGGGATGTGTGGTCCGAACCTAAGCGCACAGATCTCTCTCCTCGTCTCATGCCTAGTTAAACTCTCACTGGGAATTTACTATTTTTAGCAGTTTTTAACTTCCGGGGCCATTTTGAGGGCCTAAATGAAGGTTTTTATGGATCGAGCTCCTCAATGATATCTGAAGGCATAATTGACCCCCAAAATGAATCTCCTCGACGATACCTTTCCAACATATTATCACACACCTAAAAAGGAGATCGTATGCAAAAGTTACGACCCCGAGAAGTTGATGTACTAACTTACCCAAATGGGGCCCACATGACTTTTGGCGCTTCATCTCCTAGGGTTAGGTTTTTGGATGTCTAGGTTTTTTTCCATTATTTTTTATTGTAAAAAGGCCTTCAGAGCCTCATTGTAACGATCTTCTTCTTGCGAATGAGCGCAGTCGTCACATCTCTTCTTAGAGATAAGCCGCCACCATTCTAGCGAGTCTTTCACTTTGTATTTTTACAATCTCTATACATTTCTTTGATTAATAGAAATCATGTATTACTATATATCTGTGTTTATGGTTGCATCTCTGATACATTTATGTTATATTATTGAATATCTGCGATATCTCTGTTCATTTCTTTATTATATCTCTGCCCGCATTTCTTGCCGAAAATAATCTAGATCAGTGGTATCAGAGCAAGCTGCTCTTGATCATTTTTTCAATGCAGTCCCCGACGAGGTCTGAGTATAGCAAGTTTGGTCTCGAGCTTGTCTCTCTTGAAGACAATCGGTATCGCACACCCAAGAAACCCTCAATGGAAGAAGAAAAGAAAAACGATGGAGCAGACGATCCTATCAATCTGTTGCTTGAGAAAGCTCTCACGCGACAGAGAGACGAAATGATGGAGAATTTTTCCCACATCCTTCAACGCCTATCAATAACAGCAGGTGCATCTTCATCAAGCAGTCACTTTGGAGGCACCTCGCCTTTCAAGGTACAAGTTAATTTTGAT
>SNQJ01S0006790.1:21527-42214 GCA_010110895.2 Picea sitchensis | reverse complement strand
CTTCAAGATAAGCTCATGTCGTGCAGATATTTCAAGTGTATCAGTTCAATTGCAGTCATCTTTTTGATGCTATCATTAGCAATGTTTTCTACATGGATGATAGTGGATTCAGTAAGATGTAACAGGGTTCAAATGGCTAATAATATACTGTCAATTGTCATGATTGTGTTACAGTTGATCTTGATGAGACAGGTGCATAGGACAGAGTTCAGAGACAGAGAGAAAGCCAGGTGGCCTATCTCGAGCTTGTTGACTGGTCAGTAACCTTTTGGGGACCAAAAGGTCTTTTTGTGGGGAGGTGTGATCCAAAATCGGATCCAGAAGCCTGATAGGGCTTGAAAAATGCTCAAAAATGAAAGTGATCAGAATGCGACGAAACATATGCCATTGCATCCGTCTTGTCTTCCTGATTCTGGTGGTATATTTACTTTGTCAAACGGGCTCCGTATGGAGAAGATATCGCATTCTGTCCGATACGTCAAACAGGCAAAAAAAATTGCTGACTGTGCAGTCCGTACAGTTTGTACGGACGATGATGTGGCATGTCCGTACATGCGACATGTGGCAGGTCTGTACAGGGGACACGTGACAGCACTAGGGAGTGACATGTGGCAGGCAGATTTGGACATTTGGGCATACGGATGGGCCAATCCCAAGGTGACACGTGTCACCACTGAAAGGGTGACACGTGGCACGGGTGACGTCAGCGGCTGACGTGGCAGGCTGACACGGTAAGTGACAAGGCAGTATGGNTGGTTGATGAGGTGCCACGTGGCCCAGTCAAGGGCTGCCACGTGGCACCCCATGGTTGGTTATTGGTTTATTGGTAAAATTGGCATGGCCAGGGGTCGAACCCGTGACCTCCCCGGTGGCAGTGGACTGGCGGGGCTGGGCTAACCACCTGCCCCCGTGGTGGTTCTTGTTATATAAACGGCGAAAATTATATTTGTTTTCATTGTAAAGTTTGAACCAGCGGGAAAAGGGCCGAGGCTTAGCCCCATCCCTCTGCGCAAACGAAAACAACAACGACCATTGCAATACGACCACACGGCGGAACCGGGAGCGCGGGGTTACAACGACGTGCGGGGAGTATGGGATAAGGGCTTAGCCCTGGTCACGCGCCACATATGAAACCAACGCCATATGACTCGGGCGCTATTCCACCAAACGCGCGGGGGTTATAACTATAGCCCACAGTTGAGCACTCGGCGCAAAAACATACCACATGACCGGTGACCAGGAGCCAGCACGGGTGCGGGCGCATAGTGCGGTTGTAACCATTAGTCGTGGCCATATGGCCTATGTTTATTCCATAAAAACGGGAGGAGGCGCGCCAAAAGGGGGCCAGCGCCATGGCGCGTGGCCATATGGCGCCCATACGACCATTCAGAGGGGGCGCGCGCCCAGGGTTCGGGGGCTAGCGCCCGATTTCTTTATGAAGTGGGTTTTTTAATAATGTATTTGGTTTTTTAGTTGTATTTGTGCCTATTATTAGCTGATTCCTTCCATTTTTGGGGGATATTGGGCATTTTTGGAGGCCAAATTCTTGGAGGAAGTTGGAGGTGAGCAACCAACTTCAAGGCTATATAAACCAGGCCTGTTTGAGGCCATTAGAGGGCAATCAGAGCAGAGTTATGCTGACGAAAAGCCAAGCCAAAGCTATGTTGATGCATAGAAGCTTTTGAGGAGGAGACGATGTCGGACCATTTCTGGGAGCTCCGGACGTCCGTTTTGCGTGCCGTTTTCTTTGCAGGGTTCTAGAGATCTGGAAGAACATGACCAGATCAGTCTTGTAGCCATTTGGCATTGCGGTGATGTACTTTTGATCATTTGAACAGAAATAAAGAAGCCTCCCCCACAGAGAAAAGGCCTGGAGACATAGGCAAAAGTTGTGCCGAACTCTGTTATCAATCTGCCTGTTATGGTTTGTTGTTTATTCTTTCATTTCAGATCTACAAATGTGTATTTGGCTATTATAATTCCTCTTCTTTCCTCATTCTTTCACTAAGTTTCTCAAATGGTTAATTAACGCATGCAAAATTAAAACTCAACCATAGTCATTTAAAAGATCCTATGGATCACTACATAATTATATTGGATGGTCCCTTAACTTAACAGGGGATGAGGGTTGCTCTATTGGTCATTAAGGGCCCACATCTCCAAAACAAAACAAGGTACTCATCAGTACTTGATCATGTATTTTATATACAACCAAAAGGATTTCAAACTATAAAACAATCAAGGTGTATCACATAATTTCGATCTCTGAATTATTTCACTAACCATCACCTTCCAAAATATTCCTCTCACAACCATTCCATTTGCATTCCCTATCCCTCATTTATTCTTAAGTATTCCCCTAATTATACCCCATACATTCCCCTTTAGCCATTCCCTTCCCATGCCCCATGTATTTCACTCACCCACATATTAGCCATTCCCTTCCCATGCCCCATGTATTTCACTCACCCACATATTCCCCACCTTGCCCCACAAAACATGTTACCTTTGTGGAATTGAACTCCTTAATTTCCTCTCAAATCTTCACAAGAATCCACATAACATAGTGATAAGTCGACGTTTCAAACCATATGAGTGATAAGTTGAAGAGGGAAAGGAAAAAAAAGAAGGGGAAGTAGAAGGGGTAAGGGAAATGAGTGTTTTTGTTTTGTAATTTTTTTTTTTAATTCAAATTTAAGGTCTTTTAAAAAAATATTAAAATATTATTTTTAAGTTTGTTGATTTTAGGGGATGGATTGTTTGTTTGTTTTTATATTAAATTAAAGTTTCGATATAAGTGATATAAGTGGTTGATATATTTTAAAATAAAACATCTTATGCAACTATTAATTTGAACAGTATTAAGTTAAGCAGCTATTAATTTGAACACTATTAAAAATATATTTTTTAATTTATTTATATTCTTTATATTTGTCTTTAAAAGGAGATAAAAAAAATTAAAGTACATATAATAGGCAAAATTTGGATTATGAAAATTTTGTTAAGGTAATTATACTTAAAAAAAAAATGTTTAAAATAGATTTGAAAATTATTATAAAAAAAAATTAAATTACAAATTTGAAAAATACATATAATCACCAATAATTTAATTATTAAAATAATATAATCACCAATAATTTAATTATTAAAATAATTGTTAACAAGAAATATATAAAAAAAAATATCAATTTGAGTTGTTTTAAAACAATTCACAATGAAAAAATCAACAACTTTGTCCATTTTTTTTAAGAGTGTCTTAAAGAAATCTCTAGGGAATCTGAATGGAAATCTTACAAATTTGTCGCTATATTCACAGCAATGTTAAAAAATAATTACCTTTTGTATCCTTGCATGTTCGGATTTCTACCTCAAATACATATCCTTTGACCTTTAAGAGTCATTCCATTGATCTTTCGAGCTTCATGATATTCGAATCTCTTTGTCTTAAATTCCTATGAATCCATGGTGGGATATGATTAATTCAACTCTGATCCTTTATTGAATTTACTTTGATTCATTTTGGATCATTTAGGGTAATCCCTTTTTCTTCCATTCTACTTATGGGTGGCTTCTACTTATCAAATTCACCTCCAACCCTTTGAATTAGCTTATGTTGCCAAAAATTTCAAATAAAAGGGTTGCATGCAATCCTTCGAAAGATTCCCATAAACATGACACCTTGCACACCTAAATGGGATTTTGACATAGTCCATTGTTTTCTTATGAATTATCTTCCCCACTACAATCTCTATACTTTATGAAATCCCGTGTTTTAAATCTAACTAACCAGAATGTGAGTTATAGTTGTAATATCCCCAGGTTGATCCCCAGTTGTAAATGTACATACGTTTTATAGGCTGGTGAGACAATATATTTTGGACTAGAGAACCTTTGTTTATATTTTTTGAGGCCAGGGTGCCTGTGTGATTTAGGCCAAGGAACTTATGTGCTTAAATGCCAAGGAGCTTAGAAAATGTAATATTTAATCACACTCGGATTTATTAATAAAATACATCTGATTGTTGCACACCTATTGGAAAAAAACAATATGGGGGGCTAGAACTCCACTAGAGGGAAAGGGGGCTAAGTCAAGGGGGATTAAGCCAAGAGAATAATACAATATATTATTCATAAATTCTAAATTATGTGATATATTTTATCCTAAGTTCCTAAAGGTGGGGGATGTATCATCAAGTGGAGCCAATGTAGTTCCTAACATGACAAGTGTTAAGTTGGGAACATGCATACATAATGTGAGAACTTAGTGTAATTTCCCATCATTCTTATCATTCTCACAATCATTCTTTCCATTCATTCACTCATTCCATCAATCATACGTACATGTGCTTGGAGAACTTTTAAGTTGATTGTACTTAGCATTCTCTCTGGGTGAGATAATTGCTGGAAATTGTTTTCCCTACGTGATAGGATGGTGGGTGTTGCAATTCTTAGAGCAGCCTTGTGTTCCAGCTGTTACAGAGCTCTGAGACTTCATGTCTAGTATGTTTTTGAAGACCTGGAAGGGAAGTGGGAAAACCAAAGGACTATTGAGAAGATAAGGGGTACACTTCCTGGGGTGGGATATGTTGTGGGGAATGAGAGAGAGGTTGTGAGATGGGAACTTTTGTTGGAGTTGGCACCTTGGCCTGAGATTTATTTTGTTGTCTATTAGACCCTAGGCTAGATTAGGAAGCCTTTGCCTTGGTGGAGTCTTATCCCTAGCTCGGGGGTGACCTATTGCTAAGAGTTTATGAGTAGTATAGTCTATGGTTGGGAGGATTGTCTGAGGTCTACAACCAGTCGGTTATTTATAACAAAATATAAGTGTTATTTTATATGTGTTTATATGCTATTTATTGTGTGTATGTTTGTATAAATTTTGTATGCTTTAATGTACATATTTATGCAAGAATTGCATGTTGTTAGTACTACATATTGTTGCACATGCATGGCATGATAGTTATTAAATGGTGTCAGAGAGGGAAAAAATTGTGTGGCATGGCCCGGCTTGGGGCTGGGGATGCTACAATAGTTCTATAAAGGTTATTTTTGTAGGACTTATCAATGTCAATTGTCCTTCCCAAGCAATCTCCAATATCCATTAATATCTTATCATTCCAAAGTTCTATGGGATGTCCAAGGAACATTACCCTTATCAATTTCTTTGTAGATGCTTCTGGCCTTCGGTCAAAGAAAGCATACCACTTTTTCAATGGTGGGACCATTAGAGGATACCAAGGGCCTCCTAAAGTTTTATGTGTTTTCTTTTGTTATGAACATGAACCCTAGCCATCCTCTCTCCCTCATGTGGAATTTTAGGGCATAACCCAAAAATGAACATCATACCCTATGTAACCAATCATTTAAGATTCATTTTAAGATTTTCCTCCCACAAAATTTCCCTATCAAGGCATTTCCATCATACTCCATCACATGATCTAGCATTGCATCTTCCCCAACCACCATTCTCACCTGATTTTTCTTTTGCTTCACACCTCCTTACCTTTTCCACCCAACTATAGCTTGGATTTCCCAAATTCTTCCCTAACAATCGATTATTCCCTATAAATCATGATCCCCTTAAAAATTCCTTCTTATTTGAGTTCCCTATCAACTCTTATGTGCATTATGAATACATTATTGCTTCAACCCTCGAGTCAGGTTCAACATCTACACCCAAAGAACCATTCGTTGGGATGATAAGATTATCATTCACTAACTCTTTATGACTTACCTCCTCAACATTACCTCTGCTAGAATCGATGGTATGTATTGCACCAAGTGACTTGTACTACATACCATCATCTACTTAGGATTAACAAAACTTGTGGATCCTCTTTTGGATCCTTTTTTAACCACTTTTGTTACTTTTCTAAAGTTTTGTCCTTTGGCTTTGATTTCACCATGTTGTAGAACCTAATGATCTCTATAATGTCCCCCACCTCTTGATGAAGAGGTTTTGAGAGGACTTAGTGGCCTAGGCATCCCCACTAGATGTTAACGGTTAAATCGGTGAATGTGGACATAGACTAATCCCCCTAGATCCACCTAGATCTAGAACAAAAGACGACAGGACATGGCGCCTTCCCTAGGCTCTAATCATGAAATTTACTACTGAACAAAAGAAGATAGACATACCTTTAAATGTCATTTCCTTATGTCTTTGTTGTTCCTGTTTCGCTCCGGTGCTCTTGTGATACTGATCCTACAATGAGACACAAACCAACCAAAGTGAAAGTAGAGAGAGTATATTCAATGACAACCTATGCATATGATCAATGAATTATGCAATAAAGTAAAGATAATTATATGGGAAAGAAACATGCCACTATATTATATTAATAATAGGAAGAGAGATTACAACTAGATGCCTTGATGTCGTAAGGTTCCTTCCAACAGTTCCTTGCTTCCCACACACTTCTGATCCAAGAATTCTGAGACTATAGATCTGACATCTATATTGACAAAAGAAAAGATCAAAGCCACTCTAACCAAGCTAATAATTCCAAGTCAAATCCAACTCAATCAATTTCCATCCCAATCCAAGCTAACTTTATCCATGAGATATCCTCTCCTTTTATAAGATGAAGAGGATAAGGTGAGGAGGTTAGGATGATCCCACTAAATCATGAAAGCGAGTAGATCCAAACCATTCGGAGGCCACCTCCCATAGAAGCTTCTCCTTCTAGAACCATCGAGAAAATGATTATTTTTTCCACGTATGAAGGCTGTCGCGACCTGGCTATAGTGCAGCCTGCGGAAATTCCACGCCCTAGCTATAGTGCAGCCTACGAAAATCAGGAATTTCTGCACCCTAGCTATGGTGTAGCCTGCGGAAATCCTCCAAAAAATGGTTTCTACAGAGGAAAACATAACTTCATCTCTCAGGAAAAGTTCTTCTCCCTTATTTCTTTAGGAATTCAGGCCATTGACCCTTCTAAAGGAAACATATAGGTTTACATCATCAACGATCATGAGGGTGAAAAAAATAATGTGTAACAAAGAGCCCCCCAAAGTATGAAGTTAGAACAGAGTGACAGATGAAATACTTTGTCGAGTGTGTGTATGGAACAAGGAACACGTTGGTCGGAAACTTGTCAACAAACAAGGAAACACAGTACAATAATATATCATCACTGAGGTAGGCATTCCCATACTCAGAATACAAATGACTCCAAGCATAAATGCCAAAATGCGAGGACCCCTGTCAAGTAAGACAGGTCATGGCCACTAAACATACACCGTGGATCCATGCCATTATGACTCAAATATGAACATAGCCACCAAAAATACACTGTGGATCTATGTGTTAAAGACTCAAATTTGAACATAGCCATGAGACATACAATGTGGATGTATGCAACAGTACAAACTGAATATACTCCAATGCAACCTGAATCTGTGAGAAAAGGTTCAAGGTGTTCATCTCCACCACTATAAGTACAAATCTAACCATGCGAATACATGTGTTGAAGTCGAACATGGTAGAAACCACTTGATTACTGGTCAATGATGAGAACCGTTAACAAGCACGAGGGAAATCACCATTAATGTCAATGACTCCCAAGGTACTCTAGTACAATCCAACAAATGTGAACTAATGAGATGAAGTCGAACACTCGGTGTAATATCCCGATCGAGGGTCAATAATGAAAACCCATTGTCGAAAGCGAGGAAACCTACCATTGAGGAATGCAGGTTCCAAGGTAAATTGGTTTCTAAGTCTGATTCCTGAATAATGATTTGAAGTCGACAAAGAAAATACTTGTCACAGGAAGGCCTTAATGTATCTTCCATCAATGACATGAAACGGATAAAAAGATTTGAGTAGATCAGAGTAACAAGTGATTCATGACTGACTCAGGGATGGTCGACGCAATAGAAGGCTTAAGGACTGCAGAAAAGGCTGACGCAATAGAAGGATTTCCGGGTTGAACTTCTCTTTGAACATATTGATGACACGACAACTACCTTGGAAACACTGACTCAACAACAGGGATCACAGACCAATTTGTAATCTTATAAAGGAGTATGACCAAGAGACGAGTAGGTTTTCCAACCTATACACAAAGCAAGTGAAAGGGTATCAGGTTCAAAAATTGACTCTTCCATAGAATACAGGTTTATACACATTTCTTTCCCAATTTTTCCCCCACCATTTCTGGCGAGTACCTCTTTATTTTTACGCAAGCTTGAGGAGGATAACATATGCTTGTAAATGTAAGCTCATCCTTCAAATGAGTCCCTCAGAGTATGTTTAATGAACCCTAGGAAGGATTGGTTCGATCCCATATGGGCCTTTCAATCTTTGTTTAACAAGTCCAAAGAAGGAAAACTCAAGGGTTTTTCATGTCTATAGAGTCTGAAAAACACTTAAAGAGAACTCTCTCAGTTCCTTTTTCGTAAGTAGTCTGATGAGACCGAAAAAGAGATAAACTATCGCTCAACAGATTCTTCAAATACTTTAACGAGCGTGAAAAGAACAAGGCCGCTCGGCAATCTTTTCATGTTTAGAGAGTCTGAAAAGAGCTTAAAGGGAACTCCAGGGGATTCCTTTTTCGTATAACCTTTACGAGTCTAAAAAAGTGATAAAAGTATACTCGGTTACATTCTCATTGATTTACGAGCATGAAAAAGAACAAAGACTAAGCTCAGTGACTTATTCTCATGTATTTACGAGCATGAGAAAGAACAAAGACTAAGCTCCGGATTGTTTTCATTTTTATGCAAGCTTTAAAACAAAACAAAACTATGCTTGGGATAGATTTTATTTTTACACAAGCTTAAAACTAGCCAAAACTATGCTTGGACCTGGTTTCATTTTTACACAAGCTCGAACTAGAGGAAACTATGCTTGAGGTAGGTGATTTCATTTTTACACAAACTTGAACCATAGAAAACTATACTTGAGGTAGTTGGTTTCATTTTTACGCAAGCTTGAACCATAGAAAACTATGCTTGTGACTTTCCAATGCATGTTTGGTACTTAGCCCCCAGTTTAAGAAGCTAATGGCTCAACTTCAGCATGAAGTCCAGAGGCTGAGGCAAATGCCCCCCAAGATTCGTTTCATCCAACTGCAAAGGAGAATGAAATGAAGCTTCAAATACTAGACGAAGGACTTGACTCGAACAGAGAGGGGGAAGTTGTTTCATTTTTTAACGAGCTTGACACAGGAATAAGAACTATGCTCGGGAATCCAGGTTCAATCCCAGACCTCTGTTTCATTTTTAAATGAGCTTGACACATAAACATGAACTATGATCGTAACCTCTGTTTCATTTTTTAACGAGGTTGCTACAGAGACGAAAAACTATCCTCATAACTGGTTTCATTTTTTAACGAGATTGAAATTAGAAAACCATGCTCATAGCTGGTTTCATTTTTTAACGAGCTTGAAATCAGAAAACCATGCTCAAAGCTGGTTTCATTTTTTAACGAGCTTGAAATCAGAAAATCATGCTCAAAGTTGGTTTCATTTTTTAACGAGCTTGAAATTAGAAAATCATGCTCAAAGCTGGTTTCATTTTTTAACGAGCTTGAAATCAGAAAATCATGCTCAAAGATGGTTTCATTTTTTAATGAGCTTGAAATCAAAAAATCATGCTCAAAGCCGGTTTCATTTTTTTAACGAGCTTGAAATCAAAAAATCATGATCAAAGCTGGTTTCATTTTTTAATGATCTTGAAATCGGAAAATCATGCTCAAAGCTAGTTTCATTTTTTAACGAGCTTGAAATCAGAAAATCATGCTCAAAGCTGGTTTCATTTTTTAACGAGCTTGAAATCGGAAAATCATGCTCAAAGGTGGTTTCATTTTTTAATGAGCTTGAAATCAGAAAAGCATGCTCAAATATGGTCTTGATCATGGCTTCCAAGAGGACAATGCTCCGGGAGGACACCATGTCAAGGGACAAAACTCAGTCATGGCTTACAAGAGATCTTCATTCAAAGGAAGAAACACACTCTGGAAGGAACACATGTCAAGGGCTAAGATAGGGGTAAGGAGTTCAAGCTCCAATAGCCCTACCAAAGATATCACCATCTAAACTACCGGATCCAAGTCATAAGAGATTGAGCGTATAGTGAGAGGCTCATCTTCATCGACAGTTGAAGACATGTGAGACAACACCACATAATTGACCTGTTGTGGGGGCTATACCGTCTGCATATAAGAACCACTTAGGGAGGTAATGCAGTCAGGACTGATGAATGAAATTTGATCAATAGTCACAATTCTTCCATTGTGAGGGAAAGATATCACATGAAAAAGAGTGGACACAATAGCTTTCATGGCATAGACATAATCCCGCCCAAGGAGTAAAGAGAAATCCAAGGGGTCTTGGACTACCATGACATCAATAAAGATAGTTTTCCCTCCCAAAGTTACGGGAAACTGAGGAAGGGTCCCTAAAGGTTGATTGGTTCTTCTGTTAAAAGCTAACAAATTCTGTGTAAATGGGGCAAGCTGAGGAGAACCCAAAGCTTTCCAAGAAAAAGAGGACAAAATACTGACAGACGCACCTTCATCTATCAGTGTTTAAGGAACGTCTAGACCACAAACCTATATTGTAATCTGGAAAGTGATGTGAGAGGGAAGACGAGGTCCAATTAGCACACCCCAATTAAAAAGGATGGCCTCATTACTTGGAGGAGGTGCCACGGGAAAAGGAGGAATGCCCCCCGGCACGATAGATTCTGTATCAATGAGAAAAACATGGGTAGTATCGAGTTTACTCTCAAGCGAGAGAGTAGGATCGATCGATGACAAGATTAGATCAACCACGTGGGTTTAATTTTCCAAGGGGAGAATGGGGTCGACAGGTGGAAGCGGATCGACCACTTGGGTTTCAGTCTCTAGCGGGAGAGTGGGATTGACCAAGGATGGGATCGATCAACCACTTGGGTTTCACTCTCTAACGGGAGAGTGGGATTGACCGAGGATGGGATCGGATCAACCACTTGGTCAACTGGTTCAACTAAGGGCATGACCATATTGACTACATGATCAACCAGACTGACCGATGAAGGGACCGAATTGATCATACCATCAACTATAGGTGGGTCGAGAGTAATCTTGTGATAAGAAGCTAGAAGTTGAGGCTGGGAAACAGTCAGGTCTTCCAGTAATTTCAAGGCTTCATCCATACGAGGGAAAAGGTGAGTTAAATGACCCCCTTTACATAACATACATGGGAACTTGACTCTAATTTTCTTCTTCCCAATGGTATCTTGAATAGTTGATTGGAGGTCATCAACATGTTGTTCAAAGGCTGACGACATGGGTTGGCGAGGGTGCGTGGACCATGCTTCTATAACCTTGGATAGACCAGGTAAATCCTTAAGAATATGGCTACACTTACAAATGTTGCAAGGGTACTTGGGCTTATGGGTTGTTTGGATGATCTTGGCATCATCAACACTCCCAGCATGATTAACAGTAACTAGTTTCTTTCCAACATGTCCGACAGTGGTTGGAAGTTTGGACCCGTGTTTACTTTTCTTATTCGTATTCATTCGTTTCTTCTTCTTCTTATCCACTAGGTTACTAGCTTTAGATATTTCACTCAGCGAAGAAGATGAAATGAAAGAAGAACTTGCAAGTGAGAAAGGCAAAGAATATTTTACTGGCGAAGAAGGCGAAGGATCAAAATGAGGTTGATTCTCTTGGGGGGGGTGCTTAAGACTGAAGCACTTGTTGCATTCGGGGTTACCTGAGTGGAAAAAAACCATACCAGTAATCCAATTGTGAGACCTGGAAGGCTCAAAGTAGCAATGTGAGGAGGACCAATGTTTCTGTAAGAAGAAAAAACAAAAGGTTCCCCTGGAGCAGGGGTTCCTTCATTGGATATTTCGGGAACTGACGCCATCAAAAAATCCAAACTAGAGTCCACTCGGGAAAACAAACAACACACGCTAAAAATCTAGTAAGCAAGGAATCAAACAAAACCTTCTCACAATGAACACACTAGTTGGTGATGAAATCCAACGTCGCGAGAACAATGTAAGAAGGGGATGAGGTAGAGTGGGTGGAAAAGTTACGTTGACGACCTGCTTAACAGACTTACACCCTGGTGCAAGCTCCCACACATAATCGTGGGTACACCCTCCAAGGAGCCCGAGTGAGTTTGGACAACGTCGATTCTAGGTACCGTGAAGACTTTCCCCTCCACAGTCACCTCATGTAAAGACCCTAAAGAGATAGGCCACTAAGGTTACCAATTACTACAGTAATGCCTGAGGAAACAGTCGACAGTCTGATCCATGTGAAAAGGTAGGGTATCTATCCTGAAATCAACTTGAAAGGCTTCCATTCATCATTGTGGGTATACCATTCAAGCGATTCCCATAATACGTGTTATCTCTACACCCAGACCAAAAACGCAGGGTGAGTAACTCTGTCAGTCCCAATGTGACCTCGGGTTTGAACCTTGTATGAGAAGGGCTTCCCAGGACAAAATGTAGCAAGTGGATTTAACCGTAGACCAACAAAGCAGGGTGAGTAACTCTGTCAGTCCCAATGCGACCTCGGGTTTGACCCTTGTGTGAGAAGGGCTTCCCAGGAAAAAATGTAGCAAGTGGATTTAACCACTCCCTAACGCAATATTCTATGTTTGTTTGCAGCTTTGGAAAGTTATTTTTCACACCTATTCCAAAGCCCTACAACTAATCTAATGTAGGTTTGCTACCAAAAAATATAAAAATGTCTAATCAATTTTTATAAGCGCTTTATTTTATGGCTATTGTTACTCAAAAGGAAAATGGCATGGACAATATGGTGTTTTGACCGACTCGAAAGTTATGCGAATGGATGAAGATGCAATATTTTCATTTCGATGAAAGCTATGCTACGAGAAGGAGAAAACATTTATCATTCCCAAATGTAAAATGTCTCAAAATTTTACTAAACTCATCAATATCAAGATTTTCAAGAAATGAGACAAATAGACTGTAAACCAATACACGATTCACAGCCCCCCCAATTTTCCAAAAATCATGCAATTTTGCTACTTCAAATGCAAGGATGCCCCCAATCTAATATAAAGAAAGAAAAAATATTTTTGTTTCAAAGATACACTAAAAGCAATAGCAAGTTACTTCAAAACAAAAAAAACCCAAACTAAGTTTCTCTTTTAACACGATTCATTCAGAAAAAAGAAGTATTCTTTCACTAAACAATTCTAAAGAAAAGACGATGCTTTGTAACTGAAAGACACTCAAAGAAAGAGACTAAAACTTTCAAAATAAAACAAAGCAAAGATGGCTAAAAGAAGTTTCAAAGTTGTCAAGCTGACTGTAAACAGATCATAATCAAACCCAAAAATTCACCCCAAAACCAAATACAAGGTCTGGGTAAGGAAAAAACCATCAAAAAGAAAAAAAATTCACAATTTATGTAGGTTGTAGACTAATACAGTGCAGAAATCCCTGATTTTCGTAGTCCAGATATGGGTAGGGTGTGGAGTTTCCGCACTGGTATAAACAAGTAGGGTGTGAAAATCCTAAGTCGTCGCATTGTCCCTCAAATAAGGGTGCAGAAATCAAACAAAAATGGAAAAAATTAAAAATTAAGAAGGTTTTTCCAGTGATCTTAAACAGTCAAAAAGTCAAGATGGATCTCCTAGTGACTCAAAAAACAAAATCCATGCAATCAAAGAAAGAAATCAAGACAAACTAGGAAAACAATATGTTCCCCAGTATGGTCGCCAATTTTGTTGTAGGATAAATCAGTGAACGTGGACATAAACTAATCTCCCTAGATCCACCTGGATCTAAAACAAAACAAGACAGGACATGACTCTTTCCCTAAGCTACTATCATTGAATTTACTACCAAAGAAGGAATGGATGACATACCTTTAGATATCGCTTCCTTATAACTTTTTTGTCCCTGCTTCGCTCCAATGCTCTTGTGATATTGATCTTGCAATGAAACACAAACCAACCAAAGTGAAAGCAACAATAGTAGATTCAATGAAAACCTAAACATGTGATCAAGGAGTCATGTAATAAAATGCTAATGAATTTATGGGAAAGAAACATGTCACTATGCCATATTAAATAATGTGGAAGAAAGATACAACCAGATGCCTTAATGTTGTTAGTTTCCTTCCAACAGTTCCTTGCCTCCCACACACTTCTTGCTCCATGGATTCTGAGACCAACAATCTATCTTGACAAAGCAATCCCAAGCCAAGATACAAAACTCAATAATAAGCCAATTTAATCCAAGCTCATCCAAGCTAACTTTATCCATGAGAGCTCCTCTCCTTTTATAAGATGAAGAGGATAAGGTGAGGAGGTTAGGATGATCCCACTAAATCATGAAAACGAGTAAGATCCAAACCATTCGGAGACCAACTCACCATAGAATCTTCTCCTTCTAGAGGCATCGAGAAGATGCTCATTTTTCCGACGTACAAAGGTCCCTGCATCCTAGCTATAGTGAAGCATGCAGAAACTCTGCAACCTAGCTATAGAGAAGCCTGCGGAAATCAAGCATTTCCGCACCCTATGTATAGTGCAACCTGCGGAAATCCTCCTTAATAGGGTTTTTACAAAGGAAAATCCAATTTCTTCTCTCAGAAAAAGTTCTTCTCCCTTCTTTCTTTAGGAATTCAGGCTATTGACCCCTCTGAAGAAAAACATATAGGTTTACATCATTAACGGTCATAAGGGTGACGAAAATCATGTGTAACACCCACCCATCTTTGTGAAGTTTATTTCATGATAGACTATATATGTGTTTATACTTATGATTATTATGTGCTTGACTTATCTTTGTTGTTTCACATGATTAAGCAAAGGGGGAGATATCTTGATGAAATGATGAACAAGTGGTTGCATTGGTTGTATGACTTCACCTAATGTCCCCTATCACCGTATCTTCAGAGCCCCAAGGCCCCAGGTAAGTAGTTAGGGCATTCGATTTCCTGCATTTCCATCTTGATTTCTCATAGTAGTATAGCTAGATTTCATATTTCATTCTCCTCTACTTGTATATTGATTTCATGCTTAGTTTAGAATTTTTTGAGAAAATGTCAAAACAATTATTTTCTAGATTAGCTTTTCATTTTGAATTTTATGGATAAAGGGTGATAGAACCACCCTAGATGCTCTAATCCCTTTGTCTAAGTTTTGGCAGGCACAAGTCTACGGGGATATTTTTTGGTTCTCATGTACTCTATGACGAGCAAATGTCCCTAAGTTGGAGCCAAATGTTATCCCCATTTTGTGGATAACTAAGGAGATTATGTCTCGAGGCCCTCAGGTTTCAGATATGGAGTGTCAAGAGACTACATGACTATCAATATCCTTTTTCACAGATGGATACCCTTCTCACCACCACGGAGGTCGTAGATTTCCCTATGGAATCCACTACACCAACTGGTTTCCAGAAGGTAGTGGGCCTTGCTCCATGAGGTACAATTCAGTACTATGGTGAGCATCATTTCAATATTTGAGGCATTTAAGTATGTTGTATCCTAGACTCCTTTAGATTTCAATATATATGCTTGGACATTATGCCTTTTTCCCTAATTCACCTTGGTGGTTGACATTGTTCTCTAGTAAGTGGTATTCCTTAGGGACATTTTTTCTACTAGTAACTCCCTTGAAGAGCCGTCGTATTATTCCCAACCATACTTACCATTTTCCATCACTATTTCCCCCCATTTCCTTATCTCTTGCGATTTTAGGGTGTATTGACCCAAGAAGGGGTTGTCCCTCATTTTATGAGAAGAAGTGGATGAAGGACTAGAGGGATTGATATTGGGTAAAATATAAAAGCCTATGTATTAACCTTCTATATGATTTGCCCAGGGGTCACTTAAGAAAACAATAAAACACTTATCTTTGAGAAAAGAGGGAACCACAAGAAAAATGATTAAGAATGTTTAAAAGGTTAGTTGGAAAATAGGAGGTCTCATCATGAGTCGGCCTATCATGTCCACAAATATCTAGTGGTATGAGATTACCATCATCTGGTCACCAAGTCAGGGTAATGGCTTTCAGTTACATGACTGAGAGAAAGGGGGTCTTATCACAGGCCAACCTTCTCATTTCGACTAGGGGTTTGTGGGTGACATTTCCATTATCTGGACACCACACCACAATGGTGGCCTTCAACCTTTCCTTAAATTTATTAAAGAAAGAAAGAATGGAAAAATAATGGGCTTGGAAAAATTGCATTGTGAACGAAGGTACCACACACCCTCTACAAAGGCACCCATGAATGAGACACTACGAACTCTTGTATGTCATGAGCCCTGTGCCCATTGAGTCTTGACCCTAATGACTTCATCCAATTTACATGGATTATATAGGGATCTCTTGGAAACTCTCCTTGACCTAGGGCAAGACATACCCAATAGGACACCTCATCAACCCTCCCATATTCAAGCTTGACAAGTCGCATAATGTATTTGAGCACTTACCTGTTTGACATAATGATATTTGATGCACATTCTTAGGTGGATCATTTATTGAATGGATCCATTTATCATGATTTTATGACTTGAGATCCTTGGAGGACGTGCTTTTTTGTGTTTGCAGGACCTAGTTGGTGGAAAATTTTGGAAGAACAAGCATACTTTGGGCTTCCATGGGGCTTGAAGCCCACAGTTGGATGCCAAGGGCCCTCATTCCAGTTGAGAGAGATCAAACTTTGAATTCCTGGAAGATGACTTGGATGACGTAACATAGCCCCCACATGCCAAACGTTTTTCCTAGGAGAGGAAAATTGTCACCTTTATAGTCATGATGTCACCTAGGGGGGTTAGGGTTTGGTGGTGTGGTTGATATGCATTGGCACAAGGACGTTTTGAGGGGTTTGAGGATCTTACCATGAAGGAATCTATTTGGATTCTTGACATGTGTATTTGGGAATCCTTTATACACTCCTTCACCAATGACCTTCTCCTAGTGCCAAAACGTCCCCTAAAGGGGTGACATCTTTATAAACTAGGGTTTTATTTGTGCAAAAGTAAAATTAAAGTGAATTGTTTATTATTACTTTGTAAAAGGAGAAATATTAGGGTTGTTGACCCCTAGTCTTTTGGTTTACCCTTAATTATGTGGAAAAACTATATTAGTGACATTTTGTATAAATAAGAGATCATAAGATCTCATTTTAACATAACTCTCCATTGTGAGAGGCTCTTGGACTGAAAATTTCGCTCTCTTTGGATAGATTTATCTCTTGTTCTTTTGTTTATGTCTATGTCTTGAATATTGGTTGATGGAATTAATGTGATATCCTTGGAAGGATTTTCTCTAGCTTTTATGGTGGTTTGTCATAGATTTTTTCTTGAATTGGTAAGGTTTCTACATTGTTGCTATCATTTAGTTTTCAAGTCAAGGTTATTTGCTAGAGCTAGGTAGGAAGAATAATGGAATACACCCCCACCATAGTCTCCATGATTTTATGCTTACATGTTATTGGTTTAACAATGGTTTTCTAAGAGAAGTATAAGGGCATACACCCTCTTAGCCTAAACCCTAGCTAGAGATACTTGCATTGGGGAGTAAGAGGATTTACACCCCCAAGGAGGTAGTACCTCTAGCTCTTTCTTTGATTAAATCCATTAACCCATTTTTAAAGGCAATAGTCATTTACTTTTTGCATTGGAGAAATAAATTTTTGCCTTGGTAAACGTACAAATTTCAAGTTTTAAAGTTGTCTCTTTTGGATAGTGATCTTGATGCCTTGGGGATTCTTCCTCCCTTGGGGCATCCCATTTTAACAAAAATTATTTGATTATATATTAAAACTAACCTACAACAATTAGGGTTGCTCTAACCCTAGCATACTAACCCCTTTTTCTCCTAAACTAACCCTATACTAGGCCTAAAAATCTTCCCTCACCCACTACTAACCTAGGCGCACCTTTTGAGCTAATTACGAGTGATTTTTGTTGGATAAAATTTCTGATATAGGGCTTGGTTTTCTATAGACATAAGGATGATAAATTCACTGTAGAATCCCTAAGATGAGGTCACTCTTAACGTGTGCTTTCACCACCAAAATTTGCTATAAGTTTGCTAACTTGTTCTACTAGGTTTAAGGCATTTTTTTAGAGTCTTATTTGAGGATTTTTGTGGTTGACTTTATTGTTGTCATAAAAATATTGCTACATCCATAAGGCTGCAAAAATAATTCTTCACACAATATTTATGACAACCACATCTAATTTCTAAAGTCTCATTCTATATATTGTGAAGTTTCTCTAGTCATTATCTACTTGTTTCAAGCATATCTTACTTGACTTTAAGCAATATTTTAAGCAGCTATAATACTTATTTATTGCTGATATATACTATTATCTATTTCTTGAAATTAGAGACAACAAACTTAACTTTTTGGTCCAACTAACATACATCATTGCAAAGTGGTTTTTCTTGTGTCTCGAACAGGTACCAACATCTCGGCAATTCACCCAAGTCTTTGGAAACTTTTAAACCACTTGAGACTTGTCTTTGATTTCCATTTTCCATCTAGATATTTGAACTTAGGTACCTCTTTCCTTTCCATTTTTCACATCCATTTTCCCCCTAGGGTCACCGAGATCGCCTCCCTAGAGTGACCTAGTCACCCTTGAAGTGTGAGACCTACATAAAGGTGACATTGGGTGTAGTGTCCTAAATTTTTCGTCACTTGGTGGTTGGGTCGGGTTTTTCCCAACCTACAACTTGTGTGATAACATCTTTAATAATGACACATGAAATACATTATGCACTCTCATCGATACAGAAAAGGCTAGCATGTATGCAATTGGCCCTATCTTTTCTAAGATTTCAAAAGGTCCACAATATCTTGCTGCCAACTTTGGGACTCTTCCTAATATTAGTGAACTTCTCTTCACTTTCACTTTCAAAAATACATGTTCACCCACTTTGAAATCCCTAAAAACTATGTTTTTGTCTACATAACTTTTCTGCCTATCATGGGTATCCTTTAAATTCTACTTGATCTTGACCATCTCCATTTCCTTTAAAAAATATGGCCCAAGAACTGCTTTGTTTGTTGGATTATCCCAAATCTCCGATGTGTTACACTTTCTTCCATATAATACTTCAAATAGACTCATTTTAATGAGGCATGATACCCATTATTGTAAGACAATTTTAGTAGGTGGATATAATTCTCCCACTTTGATGGCTGGTCCATCACATACAATCTAAGCATGTCTTCAATTATTATGTTGGTCCTCTCTATTTTTCTATATGACTCTAGGTGATATGATGTACTGAGATTTAGATTTGTCCCAAATCCTTTGAACAAACCCTTCCAAAAATTGGATGTGAATTTTGGATATTTTTGTAAAATTATTGCCTTGGGCACTCCATGTAGTCTGGAAACTTCTTTCATGTAGATTTCTGCAATATTTGATTCCTTGTGTGTTGTCTTCACGGGAATAAAATGTGCTACCTTAGTTAATTTATCCACTACCACCATGATGGAATCATGTTGCTTCACAATTTTGGGAAGATTAGTAATAAAATCAACTGCAACTACTTCTCAATTCCATTTTGGAATGGGAAATGGCTGCAATAACCCAGTTGGATGCCTATGCTTTGTCTTCACCTTCTGGTATTCTATACATCTAGCTATGTAATTATCCACCTCTTTCTTCATTCCTGGACAAAAATATTGGCTTCTCATAGTCACAATTGGTTTTTGATATCCTGGGTGCCCGACATATGGCACATTGTGCATTTCCCTCATCATTGCATTTTTCAGCTCATTGGAATTAGACACATATATTTTTCCTTTGCACATGAGAATTCCATATTCTTTCAGCTCATAATATATAAATTTATGTTGTAAATTACCTTGTTGTAATGTTTCTTTTATTCTCAAGTATTGTTGATCTGAATTTGCTACTGCAATAATTTTATCTTTCAGATCAATCATGTACATACTTATAGCTAAAATATCCATCTCATGAGCTCTCCTCCTGAGTGCATCAGCCACTTCATTCTCTTTTTCTTTTATATGCTTAATTTCAAAGTCATATTCACTAAGGAATTTAATCCATATAGTTTGTCTAGCATTTAATGTTGGTTGTCCAAACAAATGTTTCACGCCACAATGGTATGTCCTTAGCTCAAATTTCCTCCCGATGAGGTAATGTCTCCACATTTTTAATGCATGTACAATTGTTGAAAACTCTATATCATGCATAACATAATTCCTTTCATGTTATTTTAATTTTCCGGACTCATAGCATACAACATGATCTTTTTATGTGAGGAATCCACAGATCCCTTACTTGCATGCATCCGTGCACACCACAAAATCCTCATCTGGATATTCAATATTCAATATCGGTGCACTTGTCAAGATGTCTTTCAACTATTGAAAGCTTTCTGTTCACTTGGAAGTCCATTCAAATTTCACTCCCTTCTTTTGCAAAGAAGTGATTGGGCTTGCAATTTTTTAGAACCCTTTTATGAATATTCGGTAGTAGCCAACAAGGCCCATGAATGATTTGGTATCTTTCAAATTTATTAGCATTGGCCGTCCTCTAATGACCTTTTTATTATTAGGATCAACTGTTATCCCTTCTGTTAAAATTATATGCCCCGAGTAGTGAATCTTCTTTTGATAAAAGATGCACTTACTTAACTTGGAATACAACTTATTCTCCCTTAAAACTTGCAACAAAATTCTTAAAGGTTGTTCATGTT
>SNQJ01S0006790.1:2546-21477 GCA_010110895.2 Picea sitchensis | reverse complement strand
TTGAAATCAGAAAATCATGCTCAAAGCTGGTTTCATTTTTTAACGAGCTTGAAATCAAAAAATCATGCTCGAAGCTCTCTTCTTGATCATGGCTTCCAAGAGGACAGTGCTCTGGAAGGACACCACATCAAGGGACAAAAATCGGTCATGGCCTCTAGGAGATCTTCACTTGATGGAAGAGACACACTCTGGAAAGACACCATGTCGAGGGTCGCGATAGGGGTAAGGAGATCAAACTCTAACCATGTCAACTACTGGATCTAGGTCATCAGAAGATGAAGTCATGGGAGACAACACCACATAATTAACATGTGGTGGGGCGATACCGTCTACATATAAGAACCATTTAGGGAGGTAATCCAGTCAGGACCGATGAATGAAAGTTGATCAATAGTCATCATTCTTCCATCGTGAGGGAAAGATATCACGCGAAAAAGAGTGGACACAATAGCTTTCATGGCATAGACATAATCCTGCCCAAGGAGTAAAGAGAAATCCAAGGGGTCTTGGACTACCATGACATCAATAAAGACAGTTTTCCCTCCCAAAGTTACAAGAAACTAAGGGTCCCTAAAGGTTGACTGGTTCTTCTGTTAAAAGCTAACACATTCTGTGTAACCGACGCAAGCTGAGGACAACCCAAATCTTGCCAAGCAAAAGAGGACAAAATAATAATGGATGCGCCTTCATCTATCAGTGTCTGAGGAACGTCCCATCCACAAACATGTACTGTAATCTGGAAAGGAATGTGAGAGGGAAGATGAGGTCTAGTTAGCACACCCCAATTAAAAAGTATGGCCTCATTACTTGGAGGGGGTTCCATGGGAGAAGGAGGAATGCCCCCTAGCATGGTAGAGTCTATATCAATGAGAAAAATGTGGGCAGTATCGGGTTTACTCTTGAGTGGGAGAGTAGGATCGACCGATGACGAGATCGGATCGACCACTTGGGTTGCATTCTCCAAGGGAAGAATGGGGTCGACGCTTGGAAAAGGATTGACCGCTTGGGTTTCACTCTCTAACAGGAGAGTTGGATCGACTGAGGATGGGATTGAATCAACCACTTGGTCAACTGGTTCAACTAAGGACGTGACCAGATTGACCACTTGATCATCCGGACTAACCGACGAGGGAACCGAGTTGACCCTTCCATCAACTACAGGTGGGTTGAGAGAAAGCTTGCAATAAGAAACTAGAAGTTGAGGTTGTGAAACAGTCATGTCTTCCAGGAATTTTGAGGCTTCGTCCATACGAGGGCAAAGGTGAGTTTGATGACTCCCTCTGCATAACCTACAAGGGAACTTGACTCAACTTTTCTTCTTCACAAGGGTATTTTGACTAGTTGATGGGAGGTCATCAGCATGTTGTTCAGAGGCTGACGACATGGGTTGGCAAGGGTGTGTAGACCATGCTTCTATAACCTTGGATAGACCAGGAAAATCCTTAAGAAGATGGCTACCCTTACAAAGCCTGCAAGGGTACTTGGGCTTATAGGTTGTTTGGGTGATCTTGACATCATCAACACTCCAAGCATGATCAACAGTAACTGGTTGTTTTCTAACATGTCTGGCAGTGGTTAGAAGTTTGGATCCTTACTTATTTTTCTTCTTCTTATTCTTCCTTTTCTTCTTCTTCTTATTCACTGAGTTACTAGCTTGAGACCTTTCACTCGGTGAAGAAGATGAAATGGAAGAAGACCTTGCAAGTGAAGAAGGTGAAGAAGATATCACTGGTGAAGACGGTGAAGGCTCAACATGAGGTTGATTTTATCGGNGGGGGGGAGTGCTCACAACCGAAGCACTAACTGCATTCGGGATTACCTGAGTGGAAAACAACCACACTGACAATCCAATAGTGAGACCTAGAAGGCTCAAAGTAGCAATGTGAGGAGGACCAATGTTTCCGTAAGAAGGAAAAACAAAAGGTTCCCCTGGAGTAGGTGTTCCTTCATTGACTGTTTTTGGAATTGACGCCACATAAAACAAATCCAACCTAGAGTCTTCTAGGGAAAACAAACAACACACACTAAAAATCTAGTAAGCAAGCAAGCAGACAAAACCTTCTCACAATTAACACACTAGTTGGTGATGAAATCCAACGTTGCGGGAACAAATTAAGGGGATGAGATAGAGCGGGTGGAAAAGTTACGTTGACGACCTGCTTAATGGACTTACACCCTGGTGCAAGCTCCCACACATAGTCGTGGGTATACCCTCCAAGGAGCCCAAGTGAGTTTGGTCAACATCGATTCCAGGTACCGTGAAGACTTGCCCCTCCACAATCACCTTGTGTAAAGATCCTAAAGAGATAGGACACTAAGGTTACCGATTACTACAGTGATTCTTGGGGAAACAGTTGACAGTCTGATCCACATGCAAAGGCAGGGTATCTAGCCTAAAATCAACATGAAAGGCTTCCACTCACCATTGTGGGTATACCTTTCAATAGACCCCCATAATATGTGCAATCTCTACACTAAGACCAAAAAAGAAGGGTGAGTAACTCTACCAGTCTCAATGTGACCTCGTGATTGACCCTTATGTTAGAAGGGCTTACCAGGAAAAAATGTAATAAGTGGATTTCGCCGCTCCCCAACTCAAGATTCTATGTTTGTTTGCAGCTTTGGAAATTTATCTTTCACACCTATTCCAAATCCCTACAACTAATCTATTGTAGGTTTGCTACCAGAAAGTATAAAAATGTCTAATCAATTTTATAAGCGCTTTGTTTTATGGTTGTTGTTACTCAAGAGGAAAATGGCGTGGACAATATGGTGTTTTGACCGACTCGAAAGTTATGCAAAGAGATGAAGATGCAATCTCTTCATTTCTATGAAAGCTATGCGACGAGAAGGAGAAAACATTTATCATTCCCATATGCACAATGTCCCAAAATTTTAAAACTCATCAATATCAATATTTTCAAGAAATGAGCAAAATAGACTGTAGACCAATACACGAAAAATTTCAGAATTTAAGACCAAAAAATGCCAAGAATCATGCAATTTCGCTACTTCAAATGCAAGGATGCCCCCGATCTAATATAAAGCAAGAAATTAAATCTTTTTTGTTTCAAAGATAGCTAAAAGCAATAGCAAATAGATATGAAACAAGGAAACCCAAACAATTTTCTCTTTTAACACGAACTATTCAATAAAAGAAAAAGAAATTCTTTCACCAAACAATTCTAAAGAAAAAACGATGCTTTGTAACAGAAAGGCACTCAAAGGAATAGATCAAATCTTTCAAAAACAAACAAAGAAAAAATGAGGCAAAGATGGTTGAAAGAAGATTCAAACTTGTAAAACAAACTGTAATTAGACCCAATAACTCACCCCAGAACCATATCACAGATCTGGAAAAACCACCAAAAAACAAAAATTTTCACAATTTTTGTAGGCTGGAAGACTAGCACAGTGTGGAAATGACTGATTTCTGCGGACCATATATGGGTAGGGCGCGACGTTTCCTCACTGGTCAAAATAGGTAGGGCGCGAAAATCATAAGTCATTGCACTGTCCCTCAAAGCAGGGTGCGGAAATCAAACAAAAAATGGAAAAAGTGGCAATTAAGAAGGTTTTTCCATTGAACTTAAATAGTCAAAGAGTCCACCTGAATCTCCCAGTGACTCAGAAAATAGAACCCAAGTAATCAAAGCAAGAAAGCAAGGAAAACTAGGAAAACATTCATTTCCCCAGCGGAGTCGCCAATTTTGTTAACAGGTAAATCGGTGAATGTGGACATAGACTAATCCCCCTAGATCCACCAAGATCTAGAAAAAAACACAACAGGACATGGTGCTTTCCCTAGGCTCTAATCATCAAATTTACTATCGAACAAAAGACGATAGACATACCTTTAAATGGCGTTTCCTTATGTCTTTGTTGTTCCTGTTTCGCTTCGGTGCTCTTGTGATACTGATCCTGCAGTGAGACACAAACCAACCAAAGTGAAAGCAAAGAGAGTATATTCAATGACAACCTATGCATATGATCAAGGAATTATGCAATAAAATAAAGATAATTCTATGGGAAAGAAACATGCCACTGTATTATATTAATAATAGGAAGAGAGATTACAACCAGATGCCTTGATGTCGTAAGGTTCCTTCCAACAATTCCTTGCTTCCCACACACTTCTGACCCAAGAATTCTGAGACTATAGATCTGACATCTATCTTGACAAAAGCAAAGCTCAAAGCCACTCTAACCAAGCTAATAATTCTAAGCCAAATCCAACTCAATCTAGTTCCATCCCAAGCCAAGCTAACTTTCTCCATGAGAGATCCTCTCCTTTTATAAGCTGAATAGGATAAGGTGAGGAGGTTAGGATGATCCCACTAAATCATGAAAGCGAGTAAGATCCAAACCATTCGGAGGCCACCTCACGATAGATTCATCTTCTCCTTCTAGAACCATCGAGAATATGATTATTTTTCCCACGTACGAAGGTCGTCGTGACCTAGCTATAGTGCAGCCTATGGAAATTTTGTGCCCTAGCTATAGTGCAGCCTATGGAAATCAGGCATTTCCGCACCCTAGCTATGGTGCAGCCCATGGAAATCCTCCAAAAAATGGTTTTTACAAATCAAAATACAACTTCATCTCTCAAGAAAAGTTCTTCTCCCTTCTTTCTTTAGGAATTCATGCCATTGACCCTTCTAAAGGAAACATAGAGGTTTACATCATCAACGATCATGAGGGTGAAAATAATAATGTGTAACACTAGGCCATAGTCTCACACTGAGGGGAAAATTCAACCAAGTTAAGGTTATATTCTTAAGTTGACTTAATAAAAAGAGAAAAATGAGTAAAAAATATAACTCAATGAAGAAATAGAAGCACTGGAGATTGAGTTAGGATTAACTCTAGGAGTTAACTTAACTCAATAGGGAAATAGAAGAAAAGTATAAAGAGAAGGCTAGGGCACACCTCTTGTTCATTATGGATTTTGGTATTTTGTTTGTTGATGCTCTTGAGCATACAGTTTTGAGGGTTTTGATATTACAAACCCTAGTGAGCAGCTCAGTGGTGAAAGATTCCACTCACCTAGCTCCAAGCTTGGTCTTGAGGATGAAACACTCCACCCACACCATTCTACAACTATCATTTATCCATGAGGACTAGCAGGGTCGTACCATTTGGATCAGCAGGGTCGTACCAGCTAGGTTTTTCTTGAAGGGCCGCACTATTGGTTGAGGAAGAGTTCGATCTAGCACATTGAAGAAGCTTGAGAGGTTTCCAGCATTAGGGTTTTGCTTGCAGGCCCTTGCTTATCAGTTTGAGGGATTCTTGGAGGAGTTATCACGCCCCTATCATTCATCTGCATGATGGGATGATTTCAAGAGTAAGGGTACGACTTGGTGATTCAGTATTTCTCATATCTAGAAGGCCATAGGCTATATCTGACCTTGAAAATTCTCTCAAGTTCTAGTGGTTGCCCGATCTATCATCCAGGAGATTTTCAAACGATTCAGACCTTGTATTCATTTGGTTCATACTATTGGCCACATTCAGGGTTTTAGGAGGGTTGTACCATCTTAGGGTTTCTGCAGTTGAGGAGGAAGATTCAGTGTTTGAGATTCATACATTAGAAGAAGGCTTCCATTGCCTTGATCTATCATTGAGGAGAGTTTGGCAGCATCAGGAGGTCTATATCTTTAGGAGGGTCGAGCCCCTAGTGTCCAATGTCTTCAGTAGGTCGTACCAACAGTCATCAGGGCTGTACCAGTTGCTTGAGGGTTAGGCTAAAACCCTGGTTTTGCAGTTGAGCATTAATCTTTTATTGGCAGCCTTTGGGAGGCTTGTTTGTAGCTCCGGGATCATTTTGTATGCAGCTTTAGTATTACCTTGAAGTCATCTATTCAGATCTACTTCTCCATTGTATCAGGTGCTTGCTTTCTTATAATAAAGTTCAGTTATTTGCTTGTGGTTCCTATCTTGTGTAATGTTGATAATCTTCATATGATGATAATGATGCTTGTATAAATCCATGGCTAAATAATTGAATAAACCCTAAGGAAGAAATATTCATGGTCAACCTGCATACACAACAAATAATAATCAATCAAAGGTTAGTTAGTGATTCCCAACAAACAAAAATTGTCTTGGGATCATTACAGTGGTATCAGATCTTTGATCCTCCACACCTGTGAGGATTAGCGCATGCATAGGTACAATGGTATCTTTATGGGTAGAAGGAAGAAACCAACCAGTGAAACAGAGGCCAAAATGGAGGGTTCAGGAGGTGACCGTGAACCACAGGACTTGGCTTTCTTGGCAGCTAAATTTAACAAATTCCAGCAAATCTTGAACCTCACAGAAGGCAACTTGGTCCACCATTTATAGGAAAACCAGGAGACAAATCGAAGGGGGCAGGCCGAAATCACTGAGACCTTGAAAAAGGTAGATGGGAACCTAAGGAAGATTGATGAGAACCAGACCTGGATAACTGATCTATTGATGCAGATGACTCATCAGGGGAAAGACCCTGAAACGTATGTGTTATCACAGAAATTTCATCCGCAAATGGTTACAGGAATCCAACATCTTCAAACAACTATTAGTTCACCCATAGACCAAAAATGACCAAAAAACGCATTTCCAAAAGGTCCAAAACTATACAACCAGTTATAAAATCAGCATGCGCTAAAGATATACAGGGAGCGTGCACACGTGCACCAATCAAAAACGTTGAAAAAGTGCACATGCGCTCGATGCGCAATTGTGGACACAAAAAGCCGTGCACACCTCAGAACGATGCATTTATGATGTTGGTCGGCCTCCCACCCACTTCTGGTTCATCTTCCAAGTCAATTTGACATCCAAATCTCAGTTGAATCCAGCTGGGTGGCTAGTCAAAGACCTAAAGGTGCTCTAAACAACCCCTTGTTCACACTAAAAGTTGGTTGAGTAATACCTCAAAGTTATGCTATAAAAAGAGGCCATGGGTGCACTACATCTTCAAGGAATTCATTTTTATTGTTATGTTGCTGATATTCTCTTGGAGGACCCTCTTTCATCATCAAGAGTGTGCTAGCACCATTGCATTTAGCCATTCATATCACCTCTTGAGTGAATGTGCTTTGGATTCTCTTCACCATTTCATTCTAGTTCCTCATTTTGTAAGAAGATCTCAATATTTGGGGTTCCAAGAGCCCTCCCTTGGAGGAAGAAGGGACCCAAAGTCTCCCTTTCTCTTTGGTGTTTTATTTTCACTAATACAATACTTTCCATTGGTGACATGAGTCTTGTTTGTTTCTTATTCTTATGACCTTATGCACTATAGTTTAATTGTTTTTATCATTCCTAGTTTAATTCTTAGCTTAGTCTTTTATGCTTTATTCTTCTAACCCTTTCCTTTACTGCTATCTTTCTTATCTAACCCAACTAAGCTTGTAAGCACCTCTGTTTTGCTCATTTAGGTGACAAAAGAGGCGCAACAGATTGGTGACTCCGTTGGGAAAAGGTATCAATCTCCTACCCCATTTGGGTTATTTTTAGCTCTTCTTTTTGTTTATTTAACCTGCAGGTACCATAACCAGCCCAAACCAACCTACAGGAAGCCAAATTCAAAGCTGAGTTGAAGGAATTTCATCTGAAATTTTCTTCACAGCTGTGTGACAATAAAGCGGGTTTATTGGCCCACAGTCGCACATCGTGTGTACGTGCGCCAAAATCACTGTATTACTCAGCGCCTTCTGCGCACCTGTGCCCATCAATCTCTTTTAATTCGTGCATTGGCTCTCAAAGCACCTCTGTCTAGTCTAAGACCAGCGCACCTGTGTAGAAAAATACACATTGTAATCTTTTTTTGATCTATGGAGGGCCCATAGCCTTCTTAAAGTTGATTCCATGCATATTGTAATCTGCAACACACTTACATTCCCTCTCCATATAAAGGGATTAGTCAAACACATAGGCACTTAGGTATTAAAATCATAAATTTTCCTCCTTTTTGTCGTTTTGCCACATGGATGGCTTGCTTTGACTAAAGTTAAGTTGGAATCATTTTACATCACATATAAAACTTGCATTGGGACCAGAAATTGGATATCAATCGTTGAGTATTCTCTTCTCTCATGCTCCAAAGCGATGTTGAGAATCAGAAAGAGGTTGTGGGACAATCTCATCTCCCTTAAAAAGAAAAAATCTTTAGGAGAAGACAACAACCCCCTCGGGACTCCTCTTAGTTTATTTTTTCAAACACATCTTAAGATTGTAACGGGCCCATACATGCCCACATGCTACAAAGATAGGATAGTGTTGAAATTTACTTTCTTAGATTAAATCACTAGGGAAGTTTAAAGGTTTTGTAATGGGCCCATACATGCCCACATGTTCACAATCTAGGATAGTTTCAAAGAATTCTTATATTAAATCACATTTAGGGAGTTAAAGGAATAGTAAAGGACCCACATGTCCACATGCTAGTTTCCTAGGGACTTTAAAATTCCGCAAGGTTGTACTAACAACATTTAGTTAATTAGGTAATCAAAGACTTGTAAGGACCAAGCGAAGTCCACATGCAGCAAGGTGACACCTAATTTATTAAAAATATTGGCACACTTTCACTCATTCACACAACAAAGTCACTTCTCACTCACATAGTTTTCATCTCGAAACGTGGAGGTTGAAGTAAGGTTCCTCCAAAAGGATTCTGAAACACCCCACCCTTTTCTTGATGAAACTATCCACTCCCACTTAATTTCAAACGAGATTGGCTCACACCCCCAATCTCTCAAACAACCACATCTAAAAATTTTCTAAAAAACTCACTAAGTTTTCCTCCACAGGAGGTGCCAAAAGAATTTTTTTAGTCTAGGTCGGATTTTGGGGATAGGCATCCAAATAACTCCCCATTATCTGGTTCTCACATTTTCAAAACAATATAAGTTGTCAAATAGGGAACTTTAAATCCTCCAAGTCAAGTGTTCCCAACACCATAAGGCAGAGAGATACCCGTGAAGGGTTGAAGGTTGAGGTCTGGTTGTTCTATGTGTCCCCCCTTGAGGCACCCAACTCGTGGACAGGATCCATCCCGTGACCCATTTCTTAGGCCGAAAATCTAAATATCGCACTTTGACCGAGGTACCTAGTGACCAAATTTTAGGACATCTACCCAGGTGGCAATTGTGGGCTGCAATTGCACCTTGATCGGATTTTGTGTGGCTATTGGGAAATATCGCCAGTTCTTTCGAGATATGCCCCCTCTACCCCTCATTATAATTGATTACTTCATCCTTCATTAGTTTTTCTTCCGGTGGCTTCAGACCCCACTGTTGAGTGTTGTTGGAAGGTCCAGTGCTATTTGAGAGGAAGGACGTTACGTCTTTTAGGACACGAGTATTTGTTTTCTTTGTTCTCCCACACGGACAAAATCCACCTATCCACATATATGCTTCTTTATCCAAATTGTTTTATGTATGATACTCTTCTTATTACATTTGATTGGGGTATATTATGAAGGTACAAAAATTGCAGCAAAGGCTCTTGTTTATTTATTTCTCTCACCACCATTCGCACACATTCACTCAGCTAGTCAGACATCATAGAGGACCCACAGAACCCCCGTCGTTCCAGACGCTTGCTAAATCTCCCTCCTATTCGAGGAGGAGTTCCTAGTCTTGCCAACTCATCGGCTCCACCTTCTCACACCCCTGTGAGTGCCACTTTCTTGGGATCAACTTTGCTTGGTTCCACCTTACTTGGGTCCACTTCCCAAGGTCAACCATGCACTCGCTCTCCTTTAAACAAAAGAAGGGGGTCAACTTCTTCTCAAGGGGGAAGTACAAACCCACCTAATCCCCTCCAAGGGTCTGGTACCCAAAACACTCACACTATGGCCGGAATTAATCCTCCACCACCACCCCATATTCCATACTTGGCTTCCCTCAACATACCGGATCTGACTAAACTCACCAATGATCCTATATTGCACAACCCCACATGGCCTGCAATGCCTACCAAACTCCCTTCAGACATCCCCAAGTTTGAAGGAAAAGTAGGAGACAATCCCGCCAACCATATCATGACCTTTCACCTATGGTGTTCTTCAAACAACATCATGGACAATTCCATCCGATTGAGGTTATTCCAATGAATGCTCACTAGCCCATCAACCAAATGTAGAAGAAAAATCTAGGTCCCATGCGACTTATGAATCCTTGGCCAAAGAATTTTTTACCTTCTTTCAACTACATGTTCATCATGACAATGGCCTTCAACTACTCTCAGACTTCAAACAAACCTCCTCCACACATATTGTTGACCACATCCACGAGTGGCGTCAGCGACGTAGTCATTGCAAAGCTGACGCTACCCCCCAACAATGTCTCAATTGGTTCCTCAAATCACTTGTTTCCCTCCTCGCCAAAGATGTGGCCGCCACCTTCCCCCAATCTGAAGAAGAAGCCCTTAGCAAGACCCAACAATTCAAACTCATTTATGCCTAGTACAGATACCTATACACAATACTCCTAGACACCCCAAGACCCATGCCATTCGGTCAAGACAAACCTAGGATGTATCACTCAGCAGATGGATTGATTGGTAACACTACACACCACAACCCATAGTCTCAACAACCACCCATGTACGGGACACCCCAGTATCCGCCAGCATATGGAGGAATCCCTTATTATCCTCCTCCTCCTTATCAACAACCATATCATGTTGCCCTGCCTCCACCCATAAGCGAACCCCCGCCGACACCCCCAATGCACCCACCTATCCAACCAAGTAATGGTACTCCCTCTACCTCAGCCTATACCCTAAGAACTAGTGAAAGTGCCATGCCTTCCTATGTACCTTATGGATCATTGCCACAACATAATCTGTACTTTCCATTTACTGGCCCCCCACAGCCTGTGTCTCCACCACAAGGACACCCACATGCTGGGGTTAATTTTTTTCAACCCTCTCCCATTCAGCAATATCAAAATTTTGAACAACTGAATACGGAAAATCCATCCCATCAATCGAATAATACCAGAAAGAAAGGAAAAAACCAAAACAATAATAATCCCGAACCAGGAGGAAACCAGAACCAACCCCAATAGGACCAGTCTGTCGGGGGCAACCAGAACCAAGGGATTCAGAACCCCCAAGGGGGAAACAACAAAAAACACCAGGGGAAGAACAACAACAATATTCAGACCAACTTCCCTTGCACCCTTTGTGGTGATTTTGGTCACTATACTCACCATTGCCCCCAAATTGTTGACTATAAACGGATGAAAGACTCTATGAATGGACCACGTCCCTCAGCACTGCCTACCCCTCCACAAGCCCCACAACAATATGTGCAGCAGCCACCCCCATCCATGCTACAAAACCCCATTCCACACCAAGGGGTGATAAATACCCAACAAGACATCCATCCTACCCTGCCACAGTCGGGCCAGTATCCCAATACGGGCAATCTTGTTGATCGCACTATCCTCCTTACTAGTGAGGAGGAAGTCCTTCTGCAAACACGCAGTCGTCAATATAGCACACCCCCTAAGTATTCTCCCACCACCTCAGAAGCAACACCAATCACAATTGGACCCCTTTTAATGATCCCTCTCTCTAATACTGAAATCCACCTTCGTATTCCTCACATCCCATTACGTAGGAACGTCCACAATCCTCAGGCTAGGGTAGCTCATAATTACAGTTTGGTCGATGACTTGGCACAATATTCGGTTGCCATGTCAATCTTAGAAGTCTTTCAAACTTGTCCCACTCAGCGGAAGCCCTTACTTTCTGCCCTCGGGGCAATCGACCCTGTTGATACCCGACTCATCACATTTGATCTCGACAGCAGAGAACCTCGACTCCCTGCTCTTATCGCTTTTCAAATCACCATGAAAATTTGGAACATTATAGTTCATCGGTGCATCATTGATGAAGGTGCATCCACCTGTATCATGTCTAAATCCGTATGGCAGAAACTTGGTTCCCCCAAATTCATACCATCTTCCATTACCTTAAGATCCTACGATGGAAGACCCTCATCTCCTGAGGGACTCTTCCAAAATGTCCCCGTCGAACTCAGGGGTAAAACCGGTCTTATTGACATTGAGGTTATCAATGCCCCGCTCGACTACAATATCTTGTTTGGTCATAGCTACATGTATGCAATGAAGGTTGTTTCCTCTTCTATATCCTGAACTATGATGTTTCGCCATAACGAAAAGATCATTACCATCGATCAAGTATCACATTATGAGCCTAACCCCTCATCCAACATCGAAAACATCCTCCCTTTTGTCCATACTAATTCCAACGCCTATCCACTCATCAAGATGGGCCCCAGAATCTTTAAAGACTCGTCCTTGCTAGGAACATACCACAGAGCACCACCGCTCCTCCATGCCTCAGCCCAAGTATGTGTCATATCCTCCAATGGAATGACAACTGAAGATAATCTCCCTCCTACTGAGGCCTCTTTTATCCCTGACGTCCCACTAGTCCCAGAACTTCTCCCTCAGGAATCCCCTGGACCTTGTTCAACTCAACCCATTCTTGATCTTCCTCTACCCCAGGGCCACATCCCGGTTTGGGAAACAGTCCCCCAAGCCATCACCCAAATCCCTTTCTTTTACCCCCCACCAGGTGTACAATATTTCCAGGTAGCTACAACGCTTACCCTTCCTAATATGGTGCTGAAAATCCTAGTTTGGTATCTACATATGCCTGAGATGGTCCCTCAACCATCCCTCCCTCCCCAAACAAAAGGAATCCCAATGTAGATTCCCATACTCACCCCCACCATACCATCTACACCCCCACTCACTAAAACCCTACCACCGATGGGGGGCAGGCAGAAGAAGAAGGAGCCCATTGCTCCACTTCCCCCACGTGTCCAACCTCCTTGCGTGCTATGCGAGAAATGCAGACACCCCACCAACAAGTTCCCATCTCTCCTTGAGTTACGTAATCTCATTCAACTCCCTCAAGCACCACCACCGCTCATCGCTTCCTCCAGTATTGCCGCTATCTCCTAGAACACAAGTAACAAAGGACTGCGGACCAAATTCACATGCACCATCTGTTCAAAATATGGCCATTACACACACCATTGTCCAGTGTTACCTCAATTCCAGCAGACGCTAATAGCCGTACGCCAGAGCTTTCAGCAAGGACCCACCCCAACTCATCTCACCGACATCCATTATGTCACGACCTCAGTCAATGAACGGATGAGATGTCCTTTCTCTTTATGTGAATCACTTGATCATTTCGCATATCAATGTCCTATGATCATTGAATACAGGCGTCACCAACTGGCCCTTATTCAAAACCATACACCCTCTCTTCCAACAGAACCAGTGAATACCCTTACCCCATCACTTGATATGGTTCATGTCTTTTCACCAAAACCTGAGGCACTCCCTACTACCCCATGGTTTCTGGATGATTTTTATGAGGAGATACCCCTAAATCCCCCCAATTCTCCAATTTATTTCCCCACGGAAATTCTACGTCTGACTACCATTTTTAACCCATAATATCTTGACATTTGGCTTATGTCGAGCGAAACATCGTTGCCACCAGACAACAACCCCATGATGACAACCACCAAAGTAATTCCTTTCGATCCCCTATATTCTCGACAGTTTCACTGGGACGAAGACATCCTTAAGGAGTTAACTAAACCCGATTGCCCATGGGATGCACTCCACCACAGAGAAATTTTTCCTCCACAGGAAGCCATCGAGCCTCCTAACCAAAATCCCATATACGTAGTGAAAACCAAGGATTTTCTCCCAATAGGGCCTATAGATTGGTTCAATAACCCTATCCCTGCCCCCGACGCTTTTGAAGAAGGCAATCTGGCCAATATTTCCCCCACCATCAAAATCGATATTTCCATCAAACCTAGGGTCATAGAGGATATCACCATTGGCGTGACGTGCTCTCCTAAGGAAATCACTTCCTACAAAGCCCTCTTCCAAGAATACCAGGACATTGTTTCCTACTCATACACAGAAATGCCTAGCCTTGATCCCTCTATTATCGAACATCGCATCGACACCTGGCCTGATATCACACCTGTCCTCCAAAAACAACAACCTCTACACCCATCCAAAGTCATGGCCATCAAAGCCGAGATTGACAAATTATGCACTGCAGGGTTCATTTACCCCATCGCCTATACATTATGGGTCTCCAACCTTGTCCCTGTTAACAAAACATAGGGCACTATTCGTGTCTGTATGGACTTTCGCGACCTCAATCACGCCTGTCCCAAAGACAACTTTCCAACGCCCTTCATCAACCAAATTATCGATGATTGCGCATGTCATGAGGCTTTTTCCTTCATGGATGGTTTCTCTAGATACAACCAAATCGAAATTCACCCCATCGATCAGTACAAAACCGCATTCACTACCCCTTGGGGCACCTTTTCGTATTGTGTCATGCCATTTGGCCTCAAGAATGTCGGTGCCAAGAATGTCGATGCCACTTTCCAACGAGCCATGACATACATTTTTCATGATCTGGCTCATATCATCCTCGCATACTTGGATGACCTCACAGCTCGATGTAAGAAACGCACTTAGCATATCGATGATTTACGAATCATCTTCCAAAGGCGTCGTCAGTACAATATTTTCTTGAACCCCCTCAAGTGGGTATTCTACGTCACTGTTGGGCGCCTCCTTGGGTTCATAGTTTCCCAATGTGGCATTACCATGGACCCCCTCAAAGTCCAAGCCATCACGGAAATTCCACCCCCTCGAAATTTACGCCAACTATAGAGCCTACAAGGCAAAGCTAACTTTTTACGACGCTTTGTCCCAAATTACGCTACTCATGCACATGGCTTCCTTCGCTTACTTCATCACGACATCCCATTCCAATGGGATAAACATGCCCAAACCACTTTTGATGATCTTAAAGCGGCCCTTTCCAATGCCCCATTGATTAGTCCACCTGACTATAACCATGACTATCTCCTCTACATATTAGCCTCAGTCGTTTATGTAGCAGGGGTCCTCGTCCAAATAGGGGATGACGACCATGAGCATGTAATTTACTACATTAGTAAAAAACTTTCGGGGACACCCTTAAAATACAATCAAGAATAAAAGCTAGCCCTTGCAGTTGTCCTCATAGTCTAGAAGTTGTGCCATTACATTCTGCTTCAAACTACCAAAGTCATAGCAGATTCCAACCCCATGTAATACTTTCTCAGTCGTCGGCAAATTAACGGTAAATTTGCTCGATGGATCGTCATCCTTCAGGAATACGATCTTGAATTTTCAACACCCAAAAGCAAGAAATCTCTCATTCTCACCGAACTCATCACGTCATTTCCCTCCGACACTACCAATTCACCGGTCAATACCAACTTCCCTGATGAACATCTCTTTTACATCCCCTCAAATGACCCTTGGTATGGCGATCTTCTCGTCTACCTCTGAACACAAAAATTCAGAAACCACCTCTCCAGAGATGATCGTCGATGTATCCGTCACCAAGCCTCACATTACCTACTCATCGGTGATGTCCTATATCGACGAGGAGTCGACACTGTACTCCGTCGATGCTTGACTATCAACGAGGTCAATCGTGTCTTGAATGATTGCCACAGCGGTACCTGCGGGGGCCACCTCTCAGGGATGTCCACCGCTCAAAAAATCATTCACGTCGGTTACTTCTAGCCTACATTGTTTCATGACTATATCCATGCAGTGAAACAATGTGACAAATGTCCGCTTTTCACCAACAAAGCATGAGCACCACCTACTCTTCTACACCCAGTCATCATCGCTGGTCCCTTTTGTAAATGGGGCATCGACTTCATGACTTGCAACCCTCCATATAGCAATGGACACAAATACATCGTCATTGCAGTCGATTACTTTACCAAGTGGGTTGAAGCCATGCCTACCTTCAACAATATCGCTGACACTGCAACACATTTTTTCTTTAACCACATCATTTCCTGCTTTGGAGTACCACTACAACTAGTCTCTGATCATGAGAAACATTTTGAGAATGAGATTTTCGTTGAACTCTCATCCAGATTAGGCTTCTCCCACGAGTTTTCCTCCCCATACTACCCTCAGTCAAATGGACAGGTCGAAGCAGTCAACAAAGTCCTCAAAACCATGTTACAACGCATGGCTAACAAACATAAGACCAATTGGCATCACATGTTATTTTTTGCGCTATGGGCTTATCGCACGATAGTCAAAACTGTCACTGGTTTCACACCTTTTCATCTAGTCCATGAGGTTGAGGCCACTCTTCCCACCTTACACACTGCCATCGAGCTATTACCTGACACTGCTCCAATGGAGAAACGTTTGTTGAACTTAAAATCCCTGGATGAGGATCATCGATCTTCATTACAGAACAATGAGGAAGCCAAAAAATGGTCAAAGGCCACCTTTGATCTCCATGTCAACCTTTTCTCATTCAACTAAGGTGACCTCGTCATCGCTTACAATATCACTCACGATACCCTTGGCCATGGAAAATTTGAGTCCCTATGGCATGGACCATATATCATCCAACATTGCCTCACTAAAATCACATACATCCGGGCCTCTCCTGAAGGCCACCCTCTCAAAGAACCCATCAACGGGTTGTACTTAAAGAAATTTTACGCCTGAGCATAGCCATACTACAATAGGCTTTTTCTTTTTTTACGTCTTTTTGTATAGTTTTTAATTTTTTTTCATCCATACCTCCCGTCTAATCTATCACTCGTGTTATTGACATATGCCACCCCCATCGGCCTACCACATCGGTTACGCCAACGGAGCTAGCCGTTGGACACAGAATCTCACTTCGGCTGCTTGGGCCCTCTATTCACCTTCACATGGAATGCTCCACACCAACGGCATATGTTTAGGCTCAGCCACCAGCAATCAAGCGGAATACATCATCGTCATTGGTCTCCTCGCTGAGGCCAGTCATCGCCATATTCGTCCCCTTAGAATTTTACTTGATTCCCAGTTGGTTTTCCTCCAGCTAAATAATGTCTACCATGTTCGCGATCCTTTCCTCTTCCACAAATACCTGCAAGTTAGACTGTTATCTCGACAATTTGATTCCATCACATTCACACATATTCCAAGACAATTTAATCAAATAGCAGATGATATGGCTAACCTAGTGTTAGATTGGCATCTATCACATCAAGCTACCAGTACGCATACATCAAACATCAATAATCTGTCACAACATATAAATTAGACATCATCAACAAAAAACACATAACACATGTACACATCACCAAGATCCCAAAATGTATATCCATATATATATATATATATATATATCGATCTAGTGTGTCATCCAAATGTTTACAAAAAATATATCGTACATGTACAACATCCGTAGGTCGGTGAACCACCTCACCCCTATAGATACAAAACTGGTGCCACTACACCAAGTAGGCTCGCAGGCCTATATAAAAACTACAAAACACATAAATACATACAGAGGCACTCATGGTGCCTCTAGAGCATCACCACCAGGTCCCCTCTCAGGAGGTGGTGCCCCACCCACTATCAATCCCTCCGAACTTGGAGGTAGTCACCCAGTCATCGCAACGCCTGCTACTACTGCTCTCTGGACCACAGTCCACCACACCAACAGAACTCCCACACACTGCTCTAGGATGCCCTCGGGCACTCCCTGTAGCACTGCCTCCAAGCGGTGGCAAATATCCTCAAAATATCCCCCGGCCTCGGCCGAAGGAGCGTGTGATGGCCCTGCACCCGGGTCGTCACAACGACGTCTCCTAGCTGCCCTCTCCTTGTCAACAGGCCTCACCCCTGCATCATCTCGATGTCATCTCTCCCCTACCCGCGGCTCTCCCCGCAGAGGTCTCACCGGC
Source organism: Picea sitchensis (assembly GCA_010110895.2). Taxonomy (NCBI): domain Eukaryota; kingdom Viridiplantae; phylum Streptophyta; class Pinopsida; order Pinales; family Pinaceae; genus Picea; species Picea sitchensis. Next base: position 3,635 of record SNQJ01S0006790.1, on the reverse strand, counting down.
CCTTGACGAGCCAACGCTCTAACCAACTCCACCTCATGCTCGTGAGGCCCCACATCTGCACATATAATAAACAAATGATAGCATCAGCATCCACATATACATAAAAATATACATGCTATATTATCTACAAAGTAACAATATCACACCATACCTCTGTGATCAAACACCTCCCTTGGAGGTAACACCATCTCCAGATCATCCCGGAAGTCCACCCCAAAGTATGGGTACCGCAGTATAATCTGTGGCATCTGATGCCACACCTGTGTAGCCTCGGTCGTGAAATAGTGGCCACCCTCCCCACCACCGTGGCAAGTCAAAATCGTTGACCACCACCGCAGTCACGACTCTCGCACACCTGGTGCACCCAACAATACTCTCGGGCACAACATAGGCACCCTCTCCAGAAACCATGCCACCAAGACCAACCCAAAGGAAAAATCCCCTGAGTCTATAGCTCGACACCTGTCTAGCTGCCCTACCATCTTGGCATGCAACATCAAGCCCTAGGAAAAATTTTCTTCTGCCAATGCCCTCTCCATAATCCTCAGCTAACCACCACTAATCCGTTGAGTCGCGAGGGACCCATATACCCTCACAACCATCGCTGCCACACAACGATGAACCAGGGCATCCATCACCTCAATACTGACCATGAAGCCTGACATAAAGTTCTCCCTCATGTTGTACCTCCGGCCTAGGACAACCAACTGCCCATCCTCCAGTACTAAGGGCTCCGCTGGTAAGGGAGTTCCCCGAAAAGGGAGCCCTATCAAGAAATATATATCCTCCACCGCAGTGAAGGTCAATTGCTCACCCCGCACCATAAAAAAATGAAGATCCGGACTCCACATCCAAATCAAGAACTGCAGGAGATACTCCTGGGCCCATATCAAGGGGCACTCAAAGAACTTCAACATCCCACACACTGGCAAAGTATCACGGACTCTCGGATCCTCATTGGTCACAACCTGCCGCAACTAGGACCAATCTCTCTCTCTCCAGTGAATGGGCATCATCCAAATGATCACTTGCATCCACATAAACAGTGCTTGATCAACCATCTCAAATCTTCAAACATCAAAATCTCCA
>SNQJ01S0006789.1:119424-146298 GCA_010110895.2 Picea sitchensis | reverse complement strand
TTTGGTTGGTAGTTAAAGAGGGGATGTTGTGATCCCCCCTGCAACATGCCATTTAAAAACATGTTTGTTTGTCATGGATAATTCACCCTCCAACATGTAGTTTAAAAATTAAGATGGATAAACGTTCTATGACATTCTTTTTTTTCCCAAATGTGAACTATTTCTCATGTAGTCATAAAAAATAATGTTAGAAAGGTAAGTTTGCAAGGAAATTAGCCTTGTGTATAAATCATTAAACAAATAAGAAGACAATGGCCTTGCCCAACTAGATCCCCACAAGATTTGGACTTAGAATGATATTTCTAAATATTCCCAATAAATGGAATGGCCCTTAATTTTAAAGATTCCCACAAGATTTGGAATGTGGATAATATTTAAAGATTAATAAAACTAATTGTGATGAAAATCCATGAATGCATCTAGAGACAAACCTTCTTAGGGAGCCATAAAAATCCTAAAAATTCAGAGTAGAATAGAGAAGCCTTTGTTTTTCAATGTCTCTCGTGATGAGCTTAGCCAACCTTACAACTTATATGTTTAGTAAACATCACACATAAAAATATATTTTATATGTATATGTTATCTATTTTAATAACATATGATCCATATCAAATATATATTGTTACATATATATCTTTTGGTTGACTCATTGAATTTCTCCTATGCCAAACATTCATCAAAATATGGTATTTTCACTATGTTAAGGGATTATACAACTAGAACTTGTCTTTATTGGACAATACATCTTCTCTATATGTCTTAGTATAACCATAAAAAACCCAATTTTATGGATCATTCTTCCTCCTAGGTTAATGCCCCCTTGAATGTGAAAATAAGACCTTCAAATAATTCTTTCAACAAAAGGCATTCTCTATTCTAGCATACTTGAATTTTTGAATATATATGAGGGCCTATTGAGATGAATTGAGAGACTAAATATAAATATATGAGGCTAACTCTTGATTGGATGTGACACTCCATATTTGCACTCTTGAAATCAAAACTAGATGGTGCTTGATCACATGCAAAATGATCTACCAATACCTTATTTACTTCAGAGAATTTCCCTTTGTGAAATGTTTTCAAGAATATAATGAACTTCATAGCCTATAATATTCTTCCAATACATGCCCCCTATCTTCAAAAATATAATTTTATTATTTTTTGCTCAAAAATAAAATTTTATTTACTTTGCCCAAAATTATTTTTTTTATTTTTTTTTAAATAAATAGTTTTTGTCGCAATTTCAATGCACAACAGAAATCCTGTGACTATTTTTCTATATAAACCAAGAAAGTTGTTGTCGCAATTTTGACGCGCAATAGAAATCATGGGACGAATTTGCTATATAAACCACGAAAGTTGTCGGCGCAATTTCGATGTACAAAATAAATCCTGCACTCAATTTGCTATATAAACCACGAAAGTTGTCGTCGCAATGTCGACGCACAATAGAAATTATGCGATGAATTTTCTATATAGATCACGAAAGTTGTCGTTGCAACTTCGATGCACAATAGAAATCCTGCGACAAATTTTCTATATAAACCACGAAATTTGTATAGCGAAATCGTCGCTATATACCATGTTGTCATCGCAATAGCGACGAACATTTCGATAGTCAATTCGTTGAAATGGTTTCACTTACTTTGCCTATATTTCGAGTGTGCGACGATTTCCCTACTTTGTCACTCTTTCGACAAATTCTTCACTTAGTTGTATTGGCGACGATATTTCTTTTTTTGTTGCAATTGTGAGAAGTTCCCTATGGTCGTCACTCTTGCGACATTAATTCAAGTTCGTCGAACTTTCCACGTTACATGAAACGAAGCTTGAGAGACTCAATATTCATCACAATATCCACGACATAACGTCACAAGAGTGTCGAAATAGTTGTCGCAAAATGACCCAAATTTCCTAGTGTCCCTACTCATGCATACATGGCCTTGGCCCTCTTACTTGCATATTTTTCCAAAGCACTGCTGAGAAGCTCTTATTAAAAAACCATTTTTTAGAAGATGTACGTGCCCTGCACCATTATATCCCACGTACATATGCTTGTTGCCACACTACAACTAGCGTACGTACGCTTGCTGCACCATTTTAGCCCACGTATGCTTGCAAAAGTTGCACAAAATTAAAAAGTTGCAAGGAATTCGTTGAAATTCATAGGCTATTCGAAGTTTCCCAACTAATCCACCTGTTATAGCCCGTCACCCAACTGAATAACCATCCTTTTGTCATATAAAAGGAGGTGTTGGGGTCTCATCTCACATCCAAATATAAGAACAGTGAAACTCTGCCCAATTTCACTTCCCTTCCTTGCCTAAGATTGCGTTGCCTTTTGTGAGATATTGCCTCAGCATTCCCTCATCAACCCCTTCTTCCTCCATTCAACCCATTCCCTTCCATTGAGGTGATTAGAAGGTTGAGAGAATAATTCCATTCAAGATGCACTTGGAGCATGGTAAGGAGGAGCCCGAACCAGGTTCGTGGAAAGGTGGTCGACACAGATTGTAAGTTGTAATCTTTTTATGATGAATAAAAGAATCACATTTTCATGTCCCAAATGTTGATGTTTTTAGTATTTTCATTGATTTATACTTAGCATTTAATATATAACCCTAACTTATGAATAAAATAGCATGCTTGTAGTCCTTGTTTGCCTATCTTTGGATGTAGGTCAACGTTGGGAGGAGACGTGCAGTGATTGGAACTACCAAGCTTGAGGAGATCATCACCARACGTAGGATCAAAGGTGTAGTTACTCAATCTCTTCTCTATTTACTTTMTTTACATTTGTTTTGGTATGTTTGGRGTAGAATAGAAAATYGATTGACTTTTAAACGGTTATTCTCTCTGTCTAGATCTTAAACCCTAGGGTAGTTAAAGGAGTTTTTTCCCACTAACAAACTCCAAAATTAATGATGATTTGATAAAGCTTGATTATATCAWAAAAWTTTAGAAACATCAAATTTAATTTGTTTTATAACCCAACATTTTAATACGTATCTAAGAAACAACAAAAATCAAAAGATAAACTAGTTATATCATCCTTGGTAAAAAAAAAAAACCCAACATTTTAATACTTACCTAAAAACAACAAAACTCAAAAGATAAACTAGTCATATCAACCTTGGTAAAAAACCCAACATTTTAATACTTACCTAAGAAACAACAAAACTCAAAAGATAAACTAGTCATATCAACCTTGGTCAACATCAAATCTTTTGGAATATCTCCCCATATCCCTCAAAGACTAAACTTCCTCAAAACTTTAAATCTAAATGAAAATTATTTTAAAAATCCTCCACATTTACTTCGTGGACTGCCTCATTGAAAGGCATATTAAAAAGAAAACCATGTCTTTACATTATATGATAATATAAATCTCGATATCATAAAAAAAAACAACGTTTATTTTCATCTAACCATCCTTTGATATGTCAACCTACAAGAGGCCTCCCTATTATTTGTTTTTTTATCAGCTTATGAATTAAATTATGTGGGAGAGTATTAATCGAAGTTGGACACGGGCTCCTGTCTATTTAGAAAAGAAACCATAAGATTTTATTAAATAAAATTTTACTTTACAATTAAAAATTTGCTTTAATATTTAATAAAAAATTATTAAATAAAATTCTTTTCGTTTATTTTTATAATATATATAACTCCCTCTTCACCTTTACGCTCCCCTTTCACGAAAACATTTGTTTTTAGAGTCTCTCACAATACAAGATTTTAAATATCAATCTTTATCTTCATATTAACTAGAAATTTTTAAATATTAAACAATTTAAGCATTTCAAGATAACCAAACATATTTTATTATGAGTATCAAATTTAATTTAAGACTTTGTCATTTCAAGATAACCAAACATATTTTATTATGAGTATTAAATTTAATTCAAGACTTTGTCATTGGTGGTGGAAGAGAACTTATAAATTTACAGCAATGTGAGCTTTTGAGTTTGATGGAGTATGAAAGGGATTTTGAGTTGATTCTTGATCTGAAGAACATTGAGGGGCAATAGGTCTTAAATAGAGATGCATTGAGAGGATCATATGCTTGGATTCTTGTTTTGCCCGAAAATTCTTTCGATTTATGTCCATAAGGAGACTACTCTAAAGGATGGGGGAGAAGAAAAGAAAGTCCTACCCACATCTGATCTCTATTTCTCTGTGCTTTCTTAGGCAACTTTGTGCTTTTCTATCTTTATTTATTTGTGCTTTCTTGGGAAAAAGACGAATATAGATCTATTTTTTGAGTCCTTCATCTCTGGAAACTTTTATTCACAGTCCTTGAGTGTTTTGAACGGAAAATTCACTTGAATTTTTTTTCTGGTTTAATTGGTAAAGTATTTGGAAAGATCTATTCTCTGAGTTGTTAGATTCGCTTCTTTGATAGTTTTCGTCTGAAATTAAATGTTCAAACTTCTTATTGTTTTTGTAATTTATTATTATTTGCTTATGAGTTCTATTCAATAAATATTTTTATAGATATATGAGATCTATTTTTATCAAAATCTAGATCTACTTTTATTGTGAATCTAAAAATTCAAAAAATAGGGTTTGACAAGAATAAGTCCATCATACCTATTCGGTTTTGAATGCCAGGAAGTTAGTTTCATTTCTTTTCAAATCTTCTCTCTGGTAGGGAAGAATAAGAATAAGAAATGAGTGTAGGTGATATCAACAAGCTAACTAATACTACCATTCCCACTGTATAGCAACATTCGAGTAAGGTAGAGCAAAGGAAGCACCAGAAGCACAGAAAGCTAGTTCTTACACATTAAGCTCCTACAGTTGATCGACAGAACCCATTGATCCACCAGAGCAGGCGTAGGTTCTCGCTCACGAACGTAAGAGTCGGACTCTAAACCACTATTATAGAATCTTGATCTGGACCAAAGAAAGCAGTTTGATACCCAAACATTAAAGTTAGATCTTTGTAAATGGAGGTATGGATTTATCATACTAATATATTCTATTTTTGTACTTCATAAATTCTCTATCCATGAACAATATTAGAATTCTCTTCTAGCCTTTTCATCCATAATAAAGAATTTAAAACAATATTAGAATTCTCTTCTAGCCTTTTCATCCATAATAAAGAATTTAAAGTATGAAGATAAAGAGTACTATGTACATTGAAATTCAAATTCAAAGAAATGCTTTAAATTTTTTCTAATATACCATAGTTTTTTTATAGTTTTGTTATAAATATATTGATGAGTATTTTTATAAATATATTGTTGAATTGTGTAAAAAACAAATAGTTCTCAAACACATACTGTGTACATTGTGTACATTGCAGTTTGAGTATTTCTTCATAGCAATTTAAATGAATGTAAAAGAATGCCTTAAGTTTTGCATAGTATATTGTAATTCTTGTACTAGTACGTAAACAAAATCAATATAAATCAAAGTAATGCCTTAAATATCTTTGTACATTGTAGTTTGAGTATTTCTTCATATCAATTTAAACGAATGTGAAATAATGCCTTAAGTTTTGCATAGTATATTGTAATTCTAGTACTAGCACGTAAACAAAATCAATATAAATCAAAGTAATGCCTTAAATATCTTTGTACATTGTAGTTTGAGTATTTCTTCATAGCAATTTAAACGAATGTAAAAGAATGCCTTAAGTTTTGCATAGTATATTGTAATTCTATTACGAGCACTTAAACAAKAAAATCAATATAAATCAAAGTAATGCCTTAAATATCTTCATAAATGTCATAGTTTATGCATTTTATCAAAGAAGTACGTGTAGGTTTATATGATGCATACTCATTCTTTGTATGAAAAAGAGGTGAGATCTTTACTTGCTAATTGAGGATGAGATTTTGTTTAATTCACAGGGTTCATATTTGATTTCGAACAACTTTACCACTTATAGAGTCCATGGCATGGCATGTTCAATCTAGTATTGGCACAAAAGAGAAATCAATAACTTAGCCAAAGGAAGAAGCTGGACATGAGAATTGTGAATATTCAAAATGAATACTAAGTATATATGTATAACAACAAATATTTAACTATACAGTGGAGGGACTTCATTTTTTCTCCATGTAGTGAATATTTTATCATACAGTGGAGGGATGACTTCATTTTTTCTCTAGGCTTCTCCATAGCTGACCCAAGATTGAATTTTCAGTACCAGAAATGGTGAAATTGAAATATAGACAGTATGGGCTTTGTTGCTTCACATACCATGAAGCATAACAAAATAGATAAACATTGTCGTGAATGGATGTAAACCGAGAGCAAGCCAGAGAATCATGCATTAAGACACGTTCTTTCTTGATGGTTGTGTTCTCCAGCTTGCATACAAGTGTGTGTCTTTTAAATCATATTAATTTTTATAATAAATACAATTGAATTAACTATGATTTCAAAGGGTGGTATTTATATGAAGAGATTTAGCACTATGTTCATGCTCTGTGCTGAGAATGTTGGATCATAATACATAACTAAATTATATATTTAAGGAATAGATTAAAAAAAGGTCATCCCATTCTATATACCAATATGTCAAATAGTGGCCAACAAAAGTAAATTATAGTAATTGTTAATTCCCTTTATCATATCCCAGTTTATTAAGTCATGTTAATTTATTACGGGAGTGTGAAGTGGTGCGGGGTTGAGGAGAATGGAGGGATGGCTTCGAAGATATGATGGACTACTATACTTAGTAAAGGAGGGAACCTTGATTTAAAGGTTTTAATGGAAGATTACTAAAATAAGGAACTGGAAGACTGGTTATTTTGGCGGGATTTTATTTATAGTATTGGTTTAAATTTTTTGGAGGGATTGATGGCGGATCTATATATTTTAGATCTGGTCTTCTGTTTTTATGGTGGATTTCTGTCGATATTTTAGAGGTGTCACCATTGTAGTTCGTATCTAGGGTTTTTTTTTGCACATTTATGAGTTTTTAATGTGTTTTATTAGGCGGAGTTCCCAGAGTTAGTTTCGTCACATATCTATGACTTAATCCATGTGGTGGCGTTTCACCCTATTTGTTGGATAGTCTCTTCAGATGGCTTATGAAGTCAGGGAATTCATGGACACTACAGACGAGGAGACTTGGGATCGAGAACGTATTTTCCAAATAGTAGATGCATTAAATAATTCAAAAGGTGGTAGTTGTTTATTGAAGGCCAACTACCCATTAGCAAAGTCACCAACTTCGCATACACTTGTCTCACAAACAACGACATCATTAATTGTTCTGAGAGTTGATGAGGTTGAGATACACTACCTATCCACTTCTGGTTTGGATCTTGAGCTACCTGCGCATTTGCAAAGTTTTCCGGGAGATGGGGAGACAAAGTTACAAAACCTTCCTACTCCTGGACTAGGCTCTGGACATGGTAAATAGATACATGTGAGTTTTTCTGGGGAAGGGAGAGGCCATGTATTTGAGAACGTTGGTTATGATGAACGAATGATGAACCATAGAGGGGATATAGGCACAAAGAAAAATTTCACCCAAAGGAAGGGAGGGAGCATGAAGGAAATGTTGAATAAAAGAGTGGCAAGGGTTTGGAAACCCAAGAAGGTGAGACGACAATTGGTCATAGGTATGGACGTTGGTTTGGAGGAAACCTGCAATTTATCCCTCTAGGCATTGGTTGGGAGGTTTGCATATAATTCTAGGAGTAGTATCTCTTTCTTGGCATGGATGCAACAGACCTAGTTACCTATTATTGGGTATGAAACCGATTACCTCACTCTGCCTTATGGATGGTTCGGTCTGTTTTTCAAAATTCCAGAAGACACAGAGATCAAGTTAAATGGTTTTTGGGATTTTGAGGGTGGTAGAGTTATGCTCAAGAGGTGGAGAACACGGTTTGACCCAGCTACAAAATATTTCAGTCTTAGACATGTGTGGGTCCTGCTACCAGGTCTGCCACTTAACTTATGGAATAAAAAGGCCTTGATGGCTATTGGAAGCCTTCTCGGACGTTTCCTAAAGATTGATTAAAGGGGTCCTCATGTTTCTGATAAGAGTATGTCATGTGTTCTAGTCGAGCTAGATTTACACGCTGGCCTCATGGACTCACTCGAGATGGAATGGCACAGTCAGATGATGGTGCGACGACTTGACTACCTGGGTTTACCTTTCTTCTACAAATCCTGTAGAAGGACAAGACATCTTTGCCATGATTTCCCCAACCAGAACGGTATCAGAGTATCGGAGGATTCAGTGGAATCTCAATCCAAAGAACATTACCTGAGTGAAGGTGATACAGGAGAGGTGAGGGTTTTCTCCTCAGGGCCCGGAGAAGATACAACTGAGCTCCCCTAGGGAACCTTTATTGGTAAGTTGAGATTTTATTTCCCATCCTTGTGTTTTAAGATTTCGTCTTGGGAGCGTGACATCTTGGATAAGTCCTTTCCTTATGATACTTTACCGACTACTGAGACTGCTAGCACTTCTAAGAATACTACTGTTAATGGTGAATCCAATTTGGATTCTGATAGGAATACTATGACTACGCTACGAGTTAGTCCATCTCGTAACTTGTCTGATGTATACACTTTACAACCTATGGGGGTTATTGATACTCCTACCTCTCTGTTTTCTACTTTACCCTAGAATGCTTAGTTACCAGATTCATATATTAACTCTTTGATCTCGACTCTAAAAGATACAGTCATCCCTACACCTCTACAAACCTTTTGGGGCATGGAAGCCTACCAGGGTAATTTAGACTGTATCCTGGGTGGCAATGTGATGGATGAGGGAGAAAACAAAGGGAAGTCATTGGCTTGGTCTCGGGGACTAGGCATGGAGGTCTCACCGATTAAAACCTGTAGTGTACGCAAGAGGTTAGGGTCAACATATGCTATTGGTGAATAGTTATGGGAATCCACTCATGATTTGGGGGATATTAGAGGCTTGAAATCCCTCACAAGGGCCAAATCATGATCCTCCTCTCCCTGAACATAAGAGGGGTTGGTGGTGCCCTAAAATTTCCATCCATCCACAGACTTTTTACTGTCACAAAATCGAATATTATTTTCTTCCAAGAGACATTAGTCCTTGAGGAAAACGCTAGGAAGTTCTTGTTTTCTATTTTCCCAAGCTGGATGATTAGTGTTGTTAGTTCTGTTGGGAAGTCGGGGGGACTTTTGGTGGCATAGAATCCTAATATTTTTGAGTTACAACCTTTTCTAAGTGTTGGTGGGATTTTATTGATAGGTATCCACATACCGAATAAAAGAAGGATTAGTTTTATAAATTCTTATGGGTCGTGCTTTAGGAGAAGGTTTTTTTGGGAACAAGTGGAAACTAAAGGATTGTTAGCAAAGGAAAATCTCATCCTTGCAAGGGATTTGAATTTTTCTATTAGTACAGATGAAGTGTGGGGAAATGTGGCCTTACCCAATCCATTGGTAGAATTTTTCAAAAATCTTTTTACTTCTAACCGATTGGTGGATGTGAAGCCAACAATGTTAATTCCTACTTGGAGAAATGGAAGGAGAGGGGTGGAGGAGATACATAAAATATTAGATAGGGCATTTGTTTCAGAATCACTTTTAAGCGATGCTGCTAGGTACAAATCATGGGTGGAGCTCTCTTTTGTTTTTGATCATGCACATGTGTTACTACAATTAGATTATGGTTATAAGTCTGTAGCTTATCCTTTTAAATTCAACCTAGCGTGTTTGCAAGAGGAGTCATTATGTGACTTAGTTTGGGTTGTTTGGGGTACACATCATGATGAAGAGGAGGCTGGTGTACAAAGAATATTGACGAAGAAGATTTCTTTGTTAAAAGCATGGGTTAAGATTTGATTGGCCGATAATAAAAAAAGGAACTATTACACATTGAAAATGTAGAAGCAGAGATCACTCTCCTTTCTGAGCAATTTTTGGAAAATTATCATAGTCATGAATTTCAAATACAGTTGAAAGAACTTGAAAATGAAAGGAATAAGTTTCTCCTAGATGAGGAGGAGCACTGGCGCCAAAAGAGCAGGGCAACGTGGATTAAAAGAGGAGACATGAATACTAAATACTTCCATCATTTTTCCATCCACAGGAGGAATAAAAAACATTTATGGGAGATTAAAGATGATTCGGGCCAAGCACACTATGGATAGGATTCTATTAAGATCGAAGAACAAAGATATTTCAGTACCTTCTATCAAGAATCAAGCATTATTACGATTGTGGATCAGGTAGCATTGGTTGGATTGTATCCTAGATTGGTAAGTGAGGAGGAATTTATACATCTAGAGAAAGTTGTTACAAAGGAGGAGGTATTAGAGGTGTTAAAATTCTTTAAGAAAGATAAAAGTTATGGCCTGGATGGGTGGAATGTGGAATTTTATTTGCATTTTTATGACATGGCTGCAAACGATTTACTGGATGCAGTCGATGAATTGCACATGACTGGAGTGGTAAACAAAGCTCTTAACTCGACCTTTATTTCTCTCATCCTGAAGGTGAATGGCCCTGCTACCTTTGAGGAGTTTCGTATGATATCTCAGTGAAACCTTTGCTATAAGATCTTCTCCAAAATTATTGCTAGGTGCATCAGACCGATTCTGTCTCGTTCCTTGTTAGAGGAACAATTTGGATTCTTAAAAGGAAGACAAATTATCGATGCCATCGGGACGACGCATAAATGCCTGCACAGTATCAAAGAAAAAAATCTGCAAGCCTTAATCCTTAAGATAGTTTTGAAGAAATCCTATGATTGTGTCAGCTGGGATTTTCTTAGGCTACTATTTCTACAATGTGGTTTTGGTTTTCCAACAACCAAGTGGATTATGGGATGTATCACATCAACAACCTATGCCATTTTAATTAATGGTGAGTCATTCAGTTTTTTCAAAAATGGAAGAGGTCTGCGACAAGGGTGTCCATTGTCGCCCTTACTCTTCATATTAATCATGGAAGGTTTGAGTCTTGCCTTAAAAAGAAGCCAAGAGGAAGGCTTACTGACGGGCATTAAATTCTCAAGGATTATTAAGATCCTCCATCTTATGTTTGTTGATCATATCCTTATTATGACAAAATAATCTATTGTTGAGTGGTTAGAAATAAAAAAAGTATTGGGAAGATTTTGTAGTGCTTCTGGTCTTAAAATCAATGATAAGAAAACCTCTTTCCTTAAGCACGGTGTGCAACAACAAGAACTGGAGATTTTAAAGACAAATTTTCATTATAATATTGTTGATCTTTCTGTTGGTTTCAGGTATCTTGTATATTATTTGAAGATTGATAGGTACAAAAATGAAGATTGGCATTGTCTTATTGCCAAGTATGAATCTCGGATTAGTCACTGGTGCAATAGGTAGCTTTTTATTGGGGGTCGCTTTATTTTAATCAAGGATTTTCTAGAAAGCTATCCAGTCTATTGGCTGGCACTTTCAAAACTGCCTACACTAATCCTCCATAGAATTCGTTAGTTAATCTTCAGTTTCCTTTGGTCTGGGAGTAAGAAAAATAAAAATATACATCTGTGTGATTAGAAACTTATTGCTCGCCCTAAACAACATGGAGAATGGGGATTGAGAAACTTGGGTAGTTTTGGCAGACCTATGGCTGCGAAAATGCCCTGGAGAGCAATTTTGTAGGAGGGATTATGGCATCGATTATTAAAGGACAAATACTTCCCATATGTTTAATTTTCTAGATGGCTATGCACGGTAATGGTTGAAAATGTTAAAGGGTTACAAACCTGAAAAAATCTATTAAAATCATTACATATTCTCCTACATTGGTTATCTTGGAGACTGGGAATTGACCAAACAATCTTGTTGGGCAAAGACGACATTCTGGGACTGGAAGAAAGGCATATATTATTTATACCAGGAACTATTTGAATCTTGAGTGGGGATGATTGGTACAAATTGGTATTCAAGGGATGAACTAGATTTAGCAGGGTGTCTTTTCTTGGAATGGAAAATTTTTCAACGTGCTTTCATTAAATTGGGTGTCCAATTATCAGAGAAGTCGGATGAGATTATCTGGATGGGGGGAGATGCATTGGGACAGTTATCTGTTAAAAACATTTTTGAAGACGTGGAAAAAACTAAATGGAGCTTTGTGATTGGAAGCTGGAGGAAAGTGATGTGGTCCTGGGTTTGTCCTTTAAAAATTAATCTTTTCATGTGGTTAATGGATGCGAATAAAATTACCACCTGGGATTTACTACAACGTAGGGTTTTTTATGGACCGAGTTTCTGTCATTTATGTAAGGATAACAAGGAGACAACATATCATTTGTTTGTGGAGTGTTCTCTCACCCAAGAGGTCTAGAAAAAGATAACATCATCTATAAAACACTTCGGTAGGTGGAGTGGCAATACACTTACAGAGTGTTTTAAACGCTGGAAAGAAAAAAACTTATCCTACCCTTTCTTGTTGGCTATCATATGTTGGTTTATCTAGAAAGAGAGGAATATGGCCATATTTGAAGATACCATTCCCAATTTGCAGAAGGTGGCATTTCTATCGATATCTTCCATGGGGGACTGTAAAAAGATAACGAAAGCTACATGTTGTAGGAACATTACTAATTCTATTGCTAGGGGTGGAGTTGTTGGATGGTTTGATGGGGTTGCACTTTCTTCGGGCCATAATTGTGGAGTTGGTGGGATTATTAGGATCAGTGAGCATAGAAGTTGCAAGTGGCTCTTGATCTATGGTCTTGGAACAAATACCAAAGTGGAGCTATTGGGAGCTTGGGCCCTTCTCACTCTGGAATCTTGCCTATCAATTATGGAGATTCATGTTAAGGGAGACTCAAAAATAATCATTGAATGGTTGAAGGGTAAGGGACGTCTTCAAGTGGCTGCACTAGAATGCTAGAAGGATCGCCTCAAGGAGATTGCAAAGATTTTTCAGAAAATATCATTTGCTCATGTATACAGGGAAGAAAACAAAGTTGCAGACAGGATATCAAAACATGCACTCCTACAAGAACCAAGGAAGATTGTCTATTATATGGTGGAAGAGGAGCATGAGAGGGCCATATCCGTTTTTAGACCTTTACTAGTTGGTCTGCTCCTAGTTTTACATATTGTGTTTTGTGGGTAGTTAGAGAACCTCTAAATGACTTTTGGTGAGGATATGACTAGTACATCTTGTTTATTTTCTCCTGTCATTTGAGGATCTGGATATAGTGTTTTTGGCATCGGTTTCCTTGTATAGACCTTGTTTTTGTAGTATTGATTTAGCTCAGATATAGGGAAGGCACTATCCGGTAAATTTTGGGACACATGTTACTGCTGGTTACTTTGTATAAGAACAATTTATATTTAATATAAATATAAAGCATATTTTTTTGTGGAAAAGGCAAAAAAAAAGGTCATGTTAATTTGGTCACTGAAATTGGATTTAAACTTGGAAAGTGAACATTAAAAAAAACAACACAGTTTTTGTTTTTTAATATATATATTTTTAGTTAATTTAAAGTGACCTCTTGAAATAGATAAGAAGGATACAATAGAAAGAAGAGAGCTCTTGCAAGTAAATGATAGCAAAGATTTCTGGAGACTAAACGGAAAAACAATCTAATATTTTTTTTGGTCCAATTACATTTATGTTTCTAGAAGATGGATCGTGTAAATACTTTGTTCTAAAAATGAGTTAGTATAATTGTTGTAAAGATTTGAAGAGATATTTGTTTACATACATTGTTTTTGTCTACATAACACTTTTTAACGATTTTTTTTAAAATAGTGATACTTGAACCAACTTATTTTCCATTGTATTAAAGTAATTTAAAATAATAATAATAAATTCTAGTTTCTCCCCAGTACAATAATTAGTAATATTTTCCATTGTATTAAAGTAATTTAAAAAGATAATAATAAATTCTAGTTTATATCCAATACAATAATTAGAAATAGGAATTAACTTATTTTCCATTGTGTTAAAGTAATTTAAAATAATAATAATAAATTCAAGCTTAATATGTATTCATTTCGTTCTACTCATAAAATTCAGATCACTTCGATTTGGATTTAACCCACTATTTGTAAACTTGGACGTTGTTTTCTGATGTTACTAGCTTGTTTTCCTACTTCATTCCCTGCATATAGTTTGTGCTCGACATCCCTTTTCTCCATTAAACAACTTATCACATTATTAATATCAATGAAATGTTGTGAATAAATTCATATGAGAAGTTATACCAATTCATAGTAATGATTGCTCTAACACATTAAGTAAGAGTTCGTTTACATTGACCTAAGCATGGACTTGCGCAACTATCTCACTTGTTACTATATGAAAGGTCGATTTCCTTTTAGAAAATAAGTAATTATGAATAAATTAGTGTAGATTATCTTATTCTTGGTTTTAATAAGTATTAAGAGAGAAAAAAAAAAACATGAGTACAAATTTCTTAGTTTTAAAAGATTGGGATTAAGATGCATATATGTTAATTTATTTATTTTTTATTATTATTATGAATGATTTAAAAAAAAAGAAAATTGTGTCACTAACTTTAATTTTTTCTACCCCATATATGCATATTTACTCAGTAGTGAGTGTGGAAATTTGAAACTCTATGAGCCTTCCATGTTGGATTAGGAAATTCAGGAGTAGGTCCTGCCTAACATAAAGGACTTAGCACCAGAAGCTTAGGCAAAGTTGGAAAAATATACAATTTTGCAAAAGAAGTCCAAAATTACTAGATAGGGGAAACATGACCTTTGGAAAATCGAGTTGAAAGGACAACTTCTAGGGAAGGAAAAATGGTACTCCATAGAAAAGGTAAAAGAAACTTTTCCTCACCTCATTCAGTAAAAGATTTTTGGGACCAAAAAACTCCCTAAATGGGGAGGTATGATCTGGATTGGATCATTATACAATTTTCCATCTATCTTGGTACTTTCTAGGTGGAAAATTGGAGGAATTGGCTTGCAAGGCCCATTTCAGTGGTAGTTCTAAGTTTGGATATTTGGGATCTAGAACCTTCTAGATCCATTTTGAGGCATTAAATGGAATTTTTTGGGATAAAAAATCTATGATCATAGCTCTAGTCCTTTAATCATGTTGTTATACACACCAAGACCTTTCTAACTATGTGAAAATCACCTCAATTGGATCTCGTATGTAGAAGTTATAACTCCCACAAGTTGACCTACCTTTTTGATTGCCATGGTACCGAGTGGATCGCCATGGTACCGAGTGGATGCGATGTCAACCCCATTGCTCACACATGTGGGGATAGCCACGTGTGTACTTTCAAGAATATTCTAGAAGGTCCAAAACCTAACATTAATTGACGGTTGAGACATGAAAAAACCCTAACCCTACATGGCTATCAGGATATGTTAAATATTGGGCTGCTAAGAGGAGACAGGGTTCAATTCTTTAGTGTTATACTTGTTCCATAGTTGAGAAAAACATCTAGGAGTGGTATTTAAGAGAAAAATAGAGGAGGAACAATATTTTGTAGCATCAATTCAAGCCATAGTGTCAAAGGCAAGTCCATAGTGAGTGCCCTCTTTCTTTTTATTTGCATTTTCATAACTGAAGAAAAGAGAGCAGAGCACAGGCCTCACCTTTGACCTAGCTTTTCTCCCATTTTGGGTTTCCTAGGATACATCTTTTGTTCATTTTTCTGATGGTGTGTTCATTTTCTTGTTCTTTCTTTTTCATATTTTAGTTATTTTCATAAATTTGAGAAATAAACTAGTGCTAACAAATATGATATCTATGGAAATAAACCTTCCTAATAAAATATTTCAAAATAATGCAAGATCTTTTGTGACAAAATATTCCAGTGGAATATCCACAATATTTTATAGATAATTTGTGTTGACATATTCTTCCCCATTATATGTTCTTATATTATGAAGTTGATGTTCATATTTGTTTTTCTACTTGGGCCTAAAAGGCCAAAAACACATCAAAATTTTCTCTCTTAAGTTTTTAGAAGTAAACTGAAGTGTATCTGTAGAAGTCATCAATGAAGGTTAATAAATAATTAAACCCATAGATAGAATAAAATGTAAGAGAACCACACACATTAATATGCACAAGCTACAAGGGAGCTAAAGCATTCCAAGAGGTATGTTTGTCAAAACTACCCCAATGATGTTTATTGAGAGCACATCTTGAACAAACACCATCCTTATGAGAAATGATTAGAAGATGGGTTAATTTATAATTCTTACATAGTTATTGCAATGAGTAGTATCTCAAGTGGCCAAACAATTAATGGCAAGGCTTGTTCATTCTATCTCTATGAGTACTAAAAATTGAAGCAAGAGAAGGTGACCCAAAGTTGTCAAACTTATACAACCTACTACTATCATCAATTGTTCTCAATGCTACAATACGATAATAATCCTTAAGTTATTGATGATGACTTGGTGAGGTGAAAACATATTATTTTTCATTCAATAGAGTGAATGATTGATTTAATACATAGGAATAAGGTTGCAAGAGATACTAGGAATGCATAATATATCATTAAAGTAATCATATTCTAGCTAAAGATTTCCTCATGTTGCAACACTTAAAGATCTATCATCTCTAACGTTGCAAGACTTAAAGATCTATCATCTCTAAGAACTACTTTTTTGTGTTACAATTATTAATAGAAACAAAATGGCTTTATCCTTAGCCGTATGATATGAATCTCATGAATCAATAATAAACTCATTTTAAAAAATTTGATGCATTTAGAAAAAATCCAAAAACATAAAGAAGGTGTCCCTTTGAGGAAGTAGAGGAAGAGTTATCAAATTGGGGTATTTTCTTCTTCATGGATACTTGGAGGTATTCCATCTTGTTAAAGGAATGCAAATCTTAATAACCATCGTTCCCATAAAAATTGTAATGCTTGTCATAATTCCTTCCTTTTTCCTTAGCTTGTCTATTGGAAATAGGAGCATGATAAGGATGAGGGGATTTGGTTCCCTTATACAACCTTATAACTTATACAAATTTGTCAAACTTATACAACCTTATACTATCATCAATTTTTCCAAATGCTACAATATGACAAGAATCCTTAAGTTCTTGATGATGACTTGATGAGTTGAAAATATATTATTTTTCATTCACCGGAATGAATGATTGATTTAATACATATAAATAAGGTTGCAAGAGATACTAGGAATGCATAATATATCATTAAAGTAATAATCTTCTAGCTAAAGATTTCCTCATGTTGCAACACTTAAATATCTATCATCTCTAAGAACTATTTTTTTTTGTGTTACAATGATTAATAGAAAAAAAAATGGCTTGACCCTTAGCCATATGATATGAATCTCATGAATCAAGAATAAAATCATTTTAATAAATTTGATGCATTTGAGAAAAAACCAAAAACATAAAGAAGGTGTCCCTTTGAGGAAGTAGAGGAAGAGTTCTCAAATTGGGAGATTTCTTCTTCATGGATACTTGGAGGGATTCCATCTTGTTAAAGGAATGCAAATCTTAATAACCAGCTTTCCCATAAAAATTGTAATGCTTGTCATAATTCCTTCCTTTTTCCTTAGCTCCTCTATTGGCAATAGGAGCACGATAAGGATGAGGGGATTTGGTGCCCTTGTTTTCTTTGTTATGGTGAGGATGTTTCTTCTTTAGGGACACTAATTATTTATCAAAGTAATCTACAACACTTAAAAATCCAAAGTGCAATAGCTTATATATCTCTCTAACTAGAGAATCACAAAATGTCTCAAAAGAGGGAATTTTGTAAGTAGATCCTTAATTAAGAAAGACCTCTCTAGTAAAGTGAAAGGTGGACACAAAAATAGACTTGAAACTTCCAAGTTTGGAAATAATAGAAAAAAAATAGTTGATCATAATATTTCTTAATTTCACAATATAGAAGTAAGATCCTCAGTGTCTTAAACTTTGAAAGATAATATTCAATGCAAGTAAAATCATTAGGGTTCAAGGCAATCAACATATTTTTTAGCTAGCAAGCTCAAATTTGGTTGTGTTTACAAAATAGAGTTTCCAACTTCATCCAATCCACATCAAGAGTTTCAACCCCTCGAATAAGAAAATAAATTCATTTTAGAATCCCAATGAGATTGATTTCCCCATTTATCTCTCTTTATTGCATCCATAGTGATAACTTTATTCCTAAGGTTACATGATAAATTACCTTCTCAATAAATCCTCCACACTATATTTTTAAGACAAATAATTGGTACTTGTAAGCAAGATCTAACTTAAACTATCCATAATATAATCTAGAAGTAGCATTATTTTAAAAATAAAAATTGACTACTCTTATCAAAAGATCTTGAAAAAATGAGCATTGTAAAAAAATGGCATACATCATAGTGCATGGATGTAGAAGTTATGCGCTTTGGAAGTTTAAAAATTAGGGACTATAGAGATGTTTAATTTTTTTAAAAACCATAGTATGATAAACTAAAAAAGAAGAAGTTGTCTATCATATGGTACACAATTATCTAGGTCATGGTTCACATTACAAAATGGGAAAAATGATCTACTATTATAGACTTCGTAAATCTAGAAAAAAGAACAATGTTTGTTTATGTTTTTAAAGTGCATAAAATACCAATGGTGCAATATGATGGTGCACCAATAAACTATTGGCTTACTCATACTCAAGTATGTAGAAAACAAATTCCCCATGGTGTAGAGAATTCGGTGAGGGAGTGCGTTGTTAAGGCACTTCGTAAGTGAAATTATTGGTTCGAAACCTATGGGGACACCTCAAATCCAGCCATGTTAAGGGCTGGTATGGTCCAGGTCGGGTGCGATCCCTGAATGATTTTCATGGATTAGATGACCTTGGGTCATGGAATCTTAGCCACGGGCCAATCCCGGAATTCAGGAATGTATAGATAACAAAAAAAAGTTATGTCGAACAAAACAATTATGCACCTAAGGTACAGTGCACCAAAAAATAACCCTAACACACCTTGAATCACATGGAAAGAGAAAAGAAACAAGAATAAATTCCTACAGATAAAAAGGAAAAAAACTAAAGTAAAAATTCTTAAATTAGACAATTAAAGGTTTACATTGTCTGATACTTGATCTTCATGCTCCATAATATTGATTCTATAAGAAATTAAGGACTAGGAATTTTGAAATAAAAATCCATACTCCCTTAGATAATGAGCACTACAAGGAGAAAAATTTCTTGTAGAGGTTTTTATGGAACCTCCTCGAAAAATTTATACTTTAGTTGTTTATAGTGGAGGCAGGAGGCTAAAGTTTTTTGTAGAGTTTTTTTTTTCTTTTTTTTTTCAGTGTGATTTTAAGGTATATATGCATCGATGCATACAAGAACAATAAAGAATCAATTCATAAATGTTCAAAAACACTGCCATACATTATAATAAAAAATACACACACGAAATAAATCGCACCAATGTCGTTGAACATTAAACACTGGTGCGACTCACTATCGTCATGCGCACCGCAATAGGGTAAATAAAAAAATATTTTCCAAACAAATTTTCATTTTTACAATGCATCTCGTGCTTCCAAACTCTCAATAAAACACTAGTGATCACCATCCTTCCTATGAAACCCTGTTTCTGATGCTCTTCACCGACTTGGATAGCTCCATTGGTAGATTCGACACATTTCCAAATTTTGGAAATTACCAATAATTTTCATTTCCTCTCAACATTGAAACGATGCCCCCTCGGGACATAAGAGGCTAGGTAAATTGTTTATTACCTTCCTATTTGCATTTTCATCCAATCAAAATTTGAATTTAGCTTGAAATTTGGCATTTTGTTCAATTTTTTTTCCAATTCTGCACATTGTACTTGAATTCTTTCAACTCACCTCAAATTGGTGCATACTGTGTTAAATTCATAATGAGAAGTGTCATCAATGCGTCTCATATATATGTACACACCAATGTAATTCAAGCAAGAGCACCGCGATAAATTATAAAAACAAAGCGGTGTGTCCTTCAGAACACCCCACAACCGATACATAATTGGATTCGACTCGCACTGGGGCATTTCACTTAATTAACCACACTAGTAACTTAAATATTCATAAAGTTTAATGTAGTAGTGAAACCATTTTAACCAAACACATTGATGAATACATGAAACATGAATCATTGGTGCGTCAATGGTCAAAAGCACCGCCATACTTTATAATAAAAATTACATGCACTGAATAAATCACACTGGTGCTATTGAAAACTACGCACTAGTGCAACTCAGTATTGTTAGGTGCACCACGGTAGGGTAAATAACAAAAAATACCAAAATAATTTTCATTGTTACAGTGCATCGCATGCATCCAAATTCTCAAGCAAGCATCAATGCTCACTATCCTTCCTAAGACGCCATGTTTCTAGTGATATACACTAACTTGGATAGCTCCATTGGTAGATTCCACACATTTCCAAATTTTGGAAATTACCATGAATTTTAACTTCCTCTAAATGGTGAAACCATGCCTCCTTGGGGCATAAGAGGATAGGTAAATTGTTTAGTGCCTTCATATTTTCATTTTCATCCAATCAAAATTTGAATTTAGCTCGAAATATGGATTTTTTTTTCAATTTTTCTTCACAATTTTGTGTGGTGCGCCTAAATTCTTCAGCTCACCCTGAAGTGGTGCATAATGTGTTAAATTCAAATTGAGCACCCTCGTCGGTGTGTCTCATATATATGATGTACACACTGGTGTATTTCAAGCAAGAGAACCACAATAAATTATAAAAACAAAGCGGTGCATCCTTCAAAATGCCCCACAATCAACGCATAATTGGATTCGACCTGCACCTGATCTATAAACTACCACGGATATTCCACTAGAACAATTTTTCACAATAGATATTATAAATAAAACTGAAATATACACTATGAAGGTTAAATTCTTTTAGATTCCAAAATCTTTAGTTATTGATTTTCTTCTTATGCATGAAATAGATAAAATGTGGAAAATAGAGAACAATAAAATACAATCACACACCATCCACAAGATAACACAAATATTTTCTCTAGGAAACCCCTATAGGAGAAAACCCAGCTAGAAGGCGAGGTTTCTCTGCTCTCTTTTCTATAGTATGGAAATAATGCCAGTACAAAGGAGAAGGAACTCTCTATGGATTTACCTGAGACTTGTGAACTGTTAGACTGCTATAGAACATTAAAATCCTCTGTTATGCTCTCTAATTTCCCACTCCCAGTTGTTCTACCCTACTATGGAACAAAATACAATAACATAAAATGGAACCTGTTTTCCTCCTAGTGGATCGGTATTTAACATAGCCCGATAGCCATATAGGGGTATCTTTTTTACTTCCTCAAACCTCAATTATGGTAGGGTTTTGAAATCTCTAGAATCTTATTGAAATTAATCATGTGGCTAGCCCCATAGGAATGAGTAATGGGGGATGATGTGGCATCTTCTTGTACCACGGTGGTCAACACGATAGGTCAACTTGAAGTCCAAGGTATAAATTTTGTATACAAACTCTGATCTTGAAGTCCAAGGTATAAATTTTGTATACAAACTCCCATCTATCATAAAATATGCACTGCTGAAAGGTCTCGTGAGTATAACACTCCGCCAAGGGTGTGCTTTAAGTTTGGACATAACAACCCTAAAAATGTCCATTTAATGCCCCAAATGGCTCTAGAATGTTTCAAACCCCAATTTTCCAAACTAGGACCTGCCACTAAAATGACCCTACAAGTTGATTCCTCCAATTTTTTTCATTTTGAAAGCATAGATATAGATGAAAAATAATATAATGATCCAATTTAGATCATCACTGGTACATTTTACTTAATTAATGGCACCTCTAACTTAACGATTTATAAAATTTAATGTAGCGGTGCAACCATTTTAGCTAAATGCATTGGTAATGTTTATAGAAAGGCATTGGGAAATATATATTTCTTGACTTGGCATAGTGGGGCATCTCATTGGATGCCTCATTTCTGGTGTTTTATCCTTTATAACACACCATGGAGAAAAATGCTAGTTCTCCACTATCACGGTGGCACCAATGCATTAATAGTAACACATCGCACCACTTTAGTTGCGATAATGAAATTTAACATAGTTGTTCCCATTTGTCCAACAAATGCACCAGTGTTGTAAAGACAACAACATTGGAGGTAATTTGTAATAACCAAATAAACTAGTGTGACTTAGTAGATTCACTGATGCAATCCATGACGATGCAAAAATAATCATGGCACACTAGTGTGTAAAGGTTAAATGTACACACCGCGACATGTTTTGAAAAATAAACATCATGGTTCATCTTTAGTAAGGCCCTGTTAATGGTGCGTTAGTAATAAAATGCACCGCTAGACATCATGTCAGTTCTTTGGTATAATTGGTGCACTAGTTTTTTTAGTTTAACAAAGGAAACTGTGGATTTGCGTGCCATAAATTTTACTGTTGTGGTGCATCTTTGTTAACAAAATGAACTAGTGTGGTTAAAAGAACTAAATTGGCATGATTAAAATCATTGATCTAATTTGAAGCATCCTATGGGATGCATTGCAAAAATACTGAGTGGTGTGACAAGAAACGTGGTACCAATGTGTATTAGTAACAACACTGCATGACAGTGTTATGGTTTAGGGTCAGTCACAATCTATGGTATCATCCCATAGATGAGGATGTTTATTTCATCAAAGGGTTGTCTAGGAGGGGGAAATATATGCCCCATTTCCCCGCACTACCACCTAGTGTTGCATGAGAGACCTAGTTGGAAAATGTGTAGAGATATGTCATTCTACATGTTCATTCGAATTTGGAGTTCCAGGTTCATGGTGGTTAGCTGCAGATATCTTCATTTGAGAGAGAGGATGTTAGGTTCCTATGTCTTATTCTCTCGACATTGTCATGGTATAGATATGATGGAAAGAGCATTAGTTTCTCTATGTTGTATTATGTAGATAGTTTATTGCAAACAACCTGATTGATTAGGTGGG
Source organism: Picea sitchensis (assembly GCA_010110895.2). Lineage (NCBI taxonomy): Eukaryota > Viridiplantae > Streptophyta > Pinopsida > Pinales > Pinaceae > Picea > Picea sitchensis. The sequence continues at coordinate 123,385 of SNQJ01S0006789.1, read as the reverse complement.
TACGTGTTTTTTTGAGATATTTTTGTCGTGCATTAGATCATTGTCACATTGTTCTGTCTAGGAAGAAATTCTTTCCAATCATGTTGGAGTTATATACACTATTTTTTGAGAGGTTTCATGTCACTCAACTAGTAGTACCTCTCTTTCCTTCTAGGCATATGTTTGATGAATGTATGCGCATGTAGAGGTGGTTGATGCCCAAGAGGGGCTAGTACGAGTTTCCCATTTCTCCAATCGGTAGGGAGGTATGTGATTTATCGGCCAACGGGGATAATCCAATCCTCGATATTGCATAGTACCTGTATGCGGGGATGGATTGGAGAGCATGTCCAAACATCCTATTTACAGCAGGGGAAACACCACATGAGAGAGGTAATATTATTGTTATGTTTTTATCAATTTGTTTTCATATTTTAATGTCTTATTTAATGCACATGCAATTTATTGTAAAATTATGTTTCAATTATCTTATTGTTATTATTATATATTGTTTTTCAAATATTGGCACATATGTTGGGGATGAGCCTCCCCAACATGAGGATGAGTTGATGTAGGAGACAAAGGACCAACCTCTAGTAGTATAAAGACCCCACATGCCACACATGATGGATATGAGATACTTGCTATAGGTGGTAGATCAACTATGCCATGTCATGACTAGTCATGGAGTGGTACCCACACCCATTAGAGACATATTACAGGTACAACATCTCTCTACTATATGGAGGAATTTTTCTCATGACATGACAATGTTGATGTGTCATATTGTTGGCTCCATCGACCTCATTGAGACATTGATCAGTGTTTCTCATGATCTCACTACATCTAACTCATCAGTAGACCCAAGAAATCCTTTAATCCACCACATGGTCTTGCTCCTTTTCCTGATTCTCCTCCACATGAGTCAGTTGCACCATCTACCAATCCTATTGCTTACCCTCCACATGTGTATGAACATGCATCCATGTCTAATCCTCATTCTCCTCCTACTTCCCCTCCACATGTTTTTATCCACATTTGATCCTCCTCCTCATCTTCCTCCTCCTCCTCCTCCTCCTACTTCTCTTCCACATGTTTCACCATATTCTATCGATCCTCCCCATCCTCCTCCTTATGTCACTATACACCAATCATTTTCTTTCTCGTATTCAACATGTGTCATCCTCCACCGATCCCCTTCCTCCTCCTCTTCCTCCACATGTGTCACAAGATTTTGATGTTTTGGAAATTATGTTCACCTCAGGTATTTCTTGTAACATACCCGACCACCCAGAGGCTGAGCTACACCACTTAAACAAGCTGCAACACACCCAACCACCTGTAGGCTAGGCACGCTGCAGTCCCAAGATTCAGTTCTCTGATCTCTAATTCGAAGACAAAGTGTTTCTCAACAATGTTAGGAGCATGCACACCACATGCATAAGACAAGATCCATGCCACAACATAAAAGAGATAAACACTGTTCCATGCACAACAAATAAACAAAAGACAGACAAATTAGAATACATATCTCCGAGATAATTAAATACACAACAGAATACATTAAACAAAAAACACAAAGAGAACTTATTTTTGCAAGTAAACTTTCACCAACTGGTTGCAGACCAAGGACGTTCCTCCCAACCATAGATGGTTTTGTTCATTTACTCTCAACAGCAGGTCACCCCTGAGCTAGGGCTATGAATCCATAAGGACGGGTCCTAGGCCAAGTCTAAATACACAGTAGTTGGCTAAGTAGCTCTCAGGTTTCCAACCTCACAACAATCCTAATTTCCATCTCTCTTTCCCCCTCAGCCTACACAACCATAAGAAATGAACACCTTTCTCTACCATGCAGTCCCTAAGGCTATTCCATTTCTCTCCAGGGCTCCAGTGCTACTGGTCAGGAAATCTCCCTATTGGAAATTCCAAGGAATCTCAGTTGTGGAAAGTTCCATCCGAACTGCCATCAAGTTCATGCACACAGACATCCATTCCCTCCTGGAATGATCAGTAAATCATTACAACCATTCAATGATGGCTCTCCTATTCCTAACATTTGTTTCCATGCTCATACCGAGAGCACACAAACTAGCATTAGTGAGTGAAGAGGAATAAGAACAAGTGAACCAATGCAAAGAGGATGAACCAAGGGAAGAACAACTCAAAAACAACCCCCAAGGGATGTTTAAATAATTACATGAAGACAAGAGCCACATGGCCTCCCTCCCAAGAAGCTCATGTAACCCCCTCTTCTCCATAAAATCAATTATGAGTAAATAAAATAATAATAACAAGACTTAGGCCCTCAATCCCCCTCTCTCATGGAGTCATAGCCCCCTATCTCTTTTTTCCTTGTCGGTCTTGCATCCAACGATGTATTTTATTAATTTATAGGAAGTGTTACATTTCCTAGGCACTCTGGCCCCTTATCAAATTTATCGGCTCACCAGCCTAAGCCATATTTACATAATACATTATAGTTTATAAGGGTTAGAACCAGGATGTTACATCCCCCTCCACTTATTTCGGAACTGTCCTTAGTGCACAACACCATTCCAATGTTATTAACATTACAATTCCAGACCCTCTAGCTTTAATTCATACAGGAAATCCAACCCAATATTATATACATAAGCACTCTGGCCTAAAACATGTATGCATAGGCATTCCGACCCAAAACATGTATGATCATCTTCAGAATTTATATTTTTGGCAACAGTTCCAACCAATAAGATCTTCTTCCTTCTTAGCCCTGAACAACCCAAAGAAATGAACCCCTTTATCTACCATGTAGTCCCTTAGGTTATTCCACTTCTACCCGACTTCAGTGCACTCGGCCAGGAAGTTTCAAAGTTGTGGGTTCCAAAACTCCAGTTGTAGCAAGTCCATTGGACTTTATTCCTTCCATGCCTTTGTAATTTAGTTGCTCCAACATAACCTTGTTTTCTCTCATAGTCTGGTACTTTTCTAGATCTTCAACATTCATCGTTTTCCTACAATATTTCAAATTAGCCAACATGTCAGTTCAAAATTTGTGCATAAAATTCTCATTCTTTCTTATATTGTAAGAGTAAATTTTCATAATCCAATACAATACTTATCTGTGCGGTTCATGGATCTGCATTCATATGGTTGTCTCATTAACTTGTCTCACTATTTTCCTTGATGTACCCCTTGTGTGCATGACCCCAATCAAGATCTATCAAAGTCTCCTCTTCCTTGTGGTCACTCACTTTCCAGGCCTAGGCTCGAGCATCCCCTTTTCTGCTATGCAGTCCCTCAAGAAATCCATCTTGCCTAACCAAGGTTCTCTTGCACAAGAATGTTTCTAGGGACACAAGGTTCTCATGTCACAACAATAGCCTTTTCCATGATTTCCATCTTGCATATCCAACATCTCATCTATATTATACACATACAATCATCATGAGATATCATTATAACCATTTCAAACATAAATGTCAAATTTGTTTTATACAGGAAAATAAAATTTTCCAAGCATGATCTTTCTACTCATAATGGTTGGCTCTGCAGTTGTAGATATCAGTCTTCCTTATGGGATTACATCCCTGCCATATCCAAGACCATTCTACCTGCAATTTATTCAATTTACATTCGTCCAAAACAATTCGTCAGTAATTATCAAATCATAATTCCCAAAACTGTTTAATATAGGAAAAATAAAACTTCTATACGTGGGCTTCTGCTCATAACAATTTGACTCTTGCAGAAATAGGCATTGGTCTTCTTTATGGGATTACAACACTGCCATATGCCAGACCCCTTTCCTCCTACAATTTCAACATTCCTCAGCCAAACAAATTTTCACTATCTCATGTACAAGACATATATTCTCATGGCAATGATTCAAAACAAAATCACAAAGGGCTCTCAGAATTGTTTACAACTACAATTCAATTACTTATATTAATCCAACTATCAATTGGAATGAACTCATCATTACATACACATGTATTAT
>SNQJ01S0006789.1:104019-119414 GCA_010110895.2 Picea sitchensis | reverse complement strand
TTTTTTCTTTTTCTTTGCTTTTTCTTTTCTTTTCAAATTATTTGCAGAATGAAAAATCATTTGTCAACAAACACTAGAGAGAGATAATATTCCTATCACCAGTTGATCCTATAACTTATAGGGTGATAACAACACACATCCCATGTGTCCATGTCATCCCAGGTGACGTCCACAAGACACGTCACTTTAGAATTCTAAGGTCCATATCACCTCTAGGTGATGTCATCGTACCCCACCACTTCGGCCCTTCGGGCTTCGGGAGTTTCAACACTAACACACTTCCAATTCTCCCGAACTCCGAATTCCCAAACTGGCCAATCTTCCAACATGTGTCTCCCTTATCGGACGATCCATATTATCGGGCTTCGGTACTTTGGGCTTTGGGAGTTTCAACACTAACACAATTCCAATTCTCTCGAACTCTGAATTCCCAAACTGACCAATCGTCCAACATGTGTCTCCCTTATCGGACGATCCGTATTAACCTCAAACTTTGGGACTTCGGGAGATACCGCTGCAAAGATAAACGGTCCTTGATTACTTTGGGACTTCGAGTAATTCTTTCCCTAGTGATTCGCTCTGCAAAACCTTCTAGAGTACTAAGTCTCTGAAGTGAGAGATATGGCGCCGCATGCCCTTTTTGATGGACGGTCTAGATGAACTCCGGGCTTCGGGCCTTCGAGAGTTCTATCTTTTTGTATCCGTCTTTCTTTCAAAGTGGTTATCCTCCGGAGTGTAGGATCTCCTGCTGCGTGTCCACCTCGATCAACGGTCTGGATCTACTTCATCTCTTCGGAGTTTCAATGTTCGATCACTAACATGTCACATCATTTAATGCCTTTCAAGTTGCAGGGGAACACATTGGCGGTTTGAAGTAACCCGCCTTTCACCTCGCAATTCTTCTGACGCTGACACGTAACCCCTTAGTGAAACCATGGTTTGGATTGCGGGACCACCTTGGGGAATTAAATCCCATGCATCTTGGTTCCCCACAATGTCTCATGTCCATTGATCTCTCTCTCCCATGGGATCCGACGATTGTGAACTTAACCCTTACTTCCTTTACATCAGATGACCCCTATTCACCTATCCTCTAATCCAACAATCCCAGATCTCTCATGATCCTACAGTGGTGATCACTCCGAAATTCAAAGAGGATGGTCACGATCCTTCGAACCCTTACAAAGGATCTATGACGTTCTAACTCCTATGTGTATTCTGCAACACCATTCCTCCTAAGATTTTACACTTCATAGTCATAATTTGATCTCAACCATGAGACTCTGACCAATAGACCTGGCCCATACCGGCCCAATGTTTCAACCAGAAGCTCTGATACCAATATGTAACATACCTGACCACCCAAAGGTCGGGCTCCACCACTTTAAAAGGCTACAACACACCCAACCACCCATAGGGTAGGCACGTTGCAGTCCCAAGACTCAGTTCTCTGATCTCTAATTCGAAGACAAAGGGTTTCTCAACAATGTTAGGAGCATGCACACCACATGCATAAGACAATATCCATGCCACAACATAAAAGAGATAAACATTGTGCCATGCACAACAAATAACCAGCAAACAGGCACATTAGAATACATATCTTAGAGATAATTAAGTACACAATGGAATTAATTAAACATAAAACACAAAGAGCACTTATCTTTGCAAGTAAACGTTCACCAACTGGCTGCAGACCAAGGATGTTCCTCCCAACCATAGATGTTGTTGTTCATTTACTCTCAACAGCAGGTCACCCCTGAGCCAGGGCTATGAATCCACAAGGAGAGGTCCTAGGCCAAGTATAAATACACAGTAGTTGGCTAAGTATCTCTTAGGTTTCCCAACCTCATAGCAATCCTAATTTCCAACTCTCTTTCCCCCTCGGCCTGCATAACCCCAAGAAATGAACACATTTCTCTACCATGCAGTCCGTAAGGTTGTTCCATTTCTATCCAGGGCTCCAGTGCTACTGGTTAGGAAATATCCCTACTGTAAATTCCAAGGACTCTCATCTATGGAGAGTTCCATCCGAACTTCCATCAAGTTCATGCACATAGGCATCCATTCCCTCCTAGAATGATCAGTAAATCATTATAGCCATTCAACGATGGCTCTCCTCTTCCTGCCATTCGATTCCATGCTCAACCCAAGAGCACATGAACTAGCAGTAGTGAGTGAAGAGGAAGAAGAACAAGTGACCCAGTGAGAAGAGGACAAACCAAGGGAAGAACGACCCCAAAACAACTCCCAAGGGATGTTTAAATAATTAGATGAAGACAAGAGCCACATCAACTCCCTCCAAAGAAGCTCATGTAACCCCCTATTCTCCATAAAATCAATTATGGGTAAATAAAATAATAATAACAAGACTTAGCCCCTCAAGCCCCCTCTCTTGTGGAATCATAGCCCCCTATCTATTTTGTTCTTGTCAGTCTTGAATCCAGTAGTGTATTTTATTAATGTATATGAAGTGTTACATTTCCTAGGCACTCTGCCCCCTTTTCAACTTTACTGGCTCACCATCCTAAGTCATATTTACATAATACATTATAGTTTATAAGGGTTAGAACCGAGATGTCACATTTCTGCACATCTTCATGATATTCAGATTGAGAGACATTTGATAGTGCACTTTTGTCGACATTTATTTTTGAGATAGTTTTTCTTGGTAGAGGATCTACCTCTAGTAGAAGAGACACTGATGTTTATTTTTCAATAAGGAATGTTTAAGCATGAATTTCATTCCATTTTATCATTTTACTTAAACCATAAATAATTGTGTTGCAGCAACCAAGATCACAAGAAGAAACACCATGCACAAGTACATAAGAAGTATCCTGGGAAACCTTTCTCAACAAAGGAAGAAAACCCAACCAATACTTTGTTATATTCTTCAAGAGAAATACCTCCACCACCAAGAAAACCTAGCACAAAAAAGGGTGCTCACAAACCATAGAATACTAGCTCTCAAGAGAGGTGCACACTTTTCCCAAGAAGATGTACTTGCTGAAATTTCCAAACTCACACAAAAGATATGATTCCTCAATGGGGAATTTACCTTTACTTATATTAGACTGAACCTATCAACAAAAGTGTCTATTGGCACAATAGGGCTGACCTCACTAACTCACAATATAATTAATAATTACTATATTAATTATATTTTATATTAAGGTGGAGCTGACTTGTACCCTTTACATTACAATTAGGGTTACATGTAAGTTTGAATCTTGAACAATATAGAAAGGGATCTCATACACCCACTAGTGCTTAAGCCACTAGGGGCACATCCATAGGGATGTCCATATCTCTATCTCACTATGTCTCATATTAGAACCACACTCATTGGTTCTCAACCACTAGGATCACATTCACCTCTGCTCATCCACAGGCACGTCTAACTCAACAAATCTTCTTTCCCACTACATTACATAGGAGAGTCATATGGATTTCATCATCTCAACTCTCTGCTCAGAGGAGGATAATACAACGTCTTCATCTCTGTCTCATAATGATGCACCCAGCTCATGGGAATTCATACCTTCACCTTGTGCTCAACCACAGGAACATCTGACTCAACATATATCCTTTCTCACTGTGTTACACAGAAGAATCAACTGGAGTTATTTTCAACTCTCTGTAAGGAGGAGGTCATCACTACATTCCAGTTTTGTCTCAGATAGGAACCACACACCCATCTCAGGGGCTCTCTCTCAAGTCTATGTCCTGGAGGATGTCTCACGTAGTTGTAATAATCAAGACTCCCTCTCAGCTAGGGAGGCATTCTCCATTAGGCCAAGCCTCACATCTAAGTACTCGACTGTTGTCTTGGATGTAGTCATCAACACTCCCTCTCAACTAGAGAGGTATTCTTCACCAAGTCAGTTTGGTGAAGATGTCTGCAATCTAATCATGTGTAGGAAGGTACATCATGTGTACTACTTTCCTTTGCATCATGTCTCTGAAAATAATATTTTATCTCAATGTGTTTCAATCTATCATGAAACACAAGGTTCTCAAATATTTTCACACATCTCTTGTTATAATCATAGAATCCATCTCATGATCAAGTAACTCTATCAGAAGTTTATGAAGCCGCATTGCTTCGCACACTCAATGATATATACTCTTATTCTGTGGTACTCAAGGGCACAGAGCTTTGTTTCTTGCTGCACTAGGAAACCACGAAAAACTTCACGGTAAAAAAAAAACCAGATGTGCCCTTCTGGTCCACTGTATTTTCTACTCAATCTGTATCAAAATATCCCTCCAAACTCAATTTCACACTCGAGGCATATCTCAGGCCATATCCAATTGTGCCTCGTATATATATTATTACATGATTTACCGCTATCCAGTGAGTGTCTCAGCTAAATCATGGATTGACTATGCACATTTTATGTATAGCATATATCAGGTCTGATGTTAACCAGATACATCAATGATCCAATCAATTGTTGGTACACATATGGATCAGTCTCATCTGAATCATCATCATTTATTTTCTTCAAATCCATCATCATGGATTTGCATTCTGTCACAATAAACTTCTTTAATATTCAAACTGTATATTTTCCTTGACTCGGGAAAATTCCATTGGTACTCTGTCATACTTCTTGTCTCAATAAATAGTGCATCATGCTCAGATATTTCATCAGAAGTCAAAGCTTACTTGTATCCAACAAAACGACTTTCTGAATAATTCACCAAAATCAGGCTCTCGTCACCAACATTGTAATAATATAGGTTTGGATCAGTAACACTCTTGTTGAAACCCAAAGTCATCAAGAACCCATCCATCTGATATAGTTTCCAACTCATGGATGGTAGTACAGATGGAAGTGTAATGGGCTTACTGGATCAAGTGTCTCATCATAGACAACTCCCTCTATTTGTGATGATCCTCTGGCTATAGATCTCACTTTGTATTTCTCGAAACTTTCGTATGTTGCATGCTTGATATTATAGATCAACTTGGAAGTCACCACAAATTTCCCTTTTGGTCTCTGAACAATATCTCATACATCATTCTTCAAGATACACTGATATTCGTTTGTTATGGCACCTTTCCATACTTGTTCTCATGTTGCTTCTCCAAGACAAGGAGGCTCAGAATCAATGAAGTGGCTCATGACTGAAGGATAGCTCGAAAATCTCTTTTTCTTTTTCAGGATGTACCTTGAGGGGATTGTATGTTCCTATGCCTCCTACAGAGTTTGTCGAGCCTGGGCAGGCCTTTTATTCCTTACTGCAATATCTTTGGGCATATTAACTAGAGAAACTAGATCGGCTGGAATAATTTCTATCTCCCTCTAAAATGTTGAAGGGGGAGAAAGTATTGGCTCACTTTCAATCTCCATCTGATATTCTCTGGATCTTTGATAGGCTATCTCTTCTTCAAAGGAAACATCTCTACTTGTATCAATATGTCTTTGACCAGGGATGTAGATCTGATATGTTTTTGAAGATTCACTTTTCATCTCATAGATGTATCCTTTCTTCCTGAAGGGTCTATCTTCGACCTCTTCTCTTTGGGTACATGGAAATACATTGGGCACCCAAATATCCTGAAGTGTTCAATCTCTGGCTTCACTCTGGTGAAGGATTCTTCGAAAATTTATGTTTCCTCAAAATCTGGTGAAGACTCTTGTTCTGAACATATATTGTATCATGCATTCTTATTCCCATATAATCATATAAGGATCTTGATCATGAATTATTGCATTGGTTGCCTCAATGATGGTTCTATTATTCCTCCTTCTCAAATAGTTTTGAATCCCTTGAGTCAAGTGACTCCCTCTGAAGTAGAGTGACTCCCTTGAAAGATGAACATCTTCCTTTGTTGTTAACCTATCTGGAACAAGAAGGAAAAAGAAAACAAAACAAGAATATCTCCTAGAGGATAATAATGAGTACATCTCTAGAATCAAAAAAAAATTAAGGATCGTTGTCACAACTACAACACTTACTAGTAGAAAACTTTTAGAATTATAGGCTAGAGGAATGACAATTAAAACAATCAAACCTCGAGTCTTCACTTCAAGTGTGTTTTTCCTCTGAATGCACTAATATCCCTCTGGATCCATTAATTCAACAAAGGTTCCTTCCTACTAAAATTACTCTTATGACAATGATAAACATAATATATATACAAGTGCATACCTACGGGTGTTGATATGATTTCTCCAATGGCACCTAGCTGATCTCTATCCTCTGACATCTTCATGAAGAAGGTGGTCACAATGTCACATTTTTTATCACCCACAATACGCCTTCATTTGAATTATTGTCTTCCAGGAACTTGAAGTTGTTTGATCCATCAAGCTTATCTTCCATCATAGTTCTTGTTCATCATAATTTTAGATTTTTCACAATCCCTTGTCAACTGACTAGAAAACCTAACGGTTAGGCTAGGCTAGCAATTTTAAGTTTTTTTGGACTTATGACTACCAACAATAATCCTTTTAAATATAGGAGAACACTAGTGAGCTGAAGAGCTCCTTCAATGAGTTGCAAAAACCCTAATTCTAAAATTTATGCAGAAATTAGCAAAACCCTAGAAACCCTAGGAACAAAAATAAAAAATTCTTGGAATTTCACTTTAAGAGATTTTGGAGGTGCACTGAAAGAGTATATACACTCCTTTGCACGTTTTAGCCCTAAAATCCAAGTGACAAGTGATGAAACTCCTTAACTAGGTAGGTCGTACACAATTTCTGGAAACCCTAAGAGGGTCGTACGGTTTTGCAGAAGAGAGAGAGGATGACTAAAATTTTCTTGTGCAATGGGTTCTTCAAGACTTGTTCTCTGATACCATGTTGATTTTTCAATAATCAAGGTTTAATCATGAATTTCATTCCATTTTATCATTTTAATTAAACCATAAGAAACACCATGCACAAGAAGAAACACCATGCACAAGTACACAAGAAGTATCATGGGAAACCCTTCTCAACAAGGGAAGAAAACCCAACCAATCCTTTGATATATTATTCAAGAGAAATACCTCCACCACCAAGAAAAATTATAATACAAAAGGGTGCTCACAAACCCTAGAAGACTAGCGCCCAAGAGAGGTGCACACTTTTCCCAAGAAGATGTACTTGCTGAAATTTCAAAACTCACACAAAAGATATGATTCCTCAATGGGGAATTTACCTTTACTCATATTATACTGAACCTGTCAACATAAGTGTCTATTGTCACAACAGGGCTGACCTCACTAAATCACAATATAATTAGTAATTACTATATTAATTATCTTTTATATTAAGGTGGGGCTGACCTGTACCCTTTACATTACAATTAGGGTTACAAGTAAGTTTGACTCTTGAAAAATATAGCAATGGATATCATACACCCACTAGTGCTCAGCCACTAGGGGCACATACATAGGGATGTACATATCTCTATCTCACAGTGTCTCACAAGAGAACCACACTCACTAGTTCTCAGCCACTAGGATCACATTCACCTGTGCACATCCACAGGCACATCCAACTCAACAGAGCTTCTTTCCCACTGCATTACACAGGAGAGTCATCTGGAGTTTATCATATCAACTCTCTTCTTTGAGGAGGCTAATACATTGTCTTCATATCTATCTCATAGTGATGCACCCAGCTCATGGGAATTCACACGTTCATCTTGTGCTCAGCCACATGCATGTCCAACTCAACATATCTCCTTTCTCACTGCGTTACACAGGAGAATCATCTGGAGTTATTCTCAACTCTCTGTAAGGAGGAGGTCATCACTACATTCTAGTTTTGTCTCATATAGGAACCACACACCCATCTCAGGGGCTCTCTCTCGGGTACGTGTCATGGACAATATCTAACACAATTGTAATCATCAACAACGGATGCACCTGGCTCTAGTGGTGGACCTAACTAGCAGTGGTACTAACTAGTAGTGGACCTAACTATATGTATGTTTGACATGTATATCACTCATGTATATTATGTTTTTCATATAAAGTTGTGGTTTTTGTTGTTGTTGTTGTTTGATTTATAAAATGTATTATGAGTTTTCTAATGATGAAAATTGTTAATGATTTCTCTGTTTTTAACTGAAATTTGATATGTATCACTCAAATTTACAGTTTTCATATAATGTTTAACTTTATTTTTATGAAAGTGTTTAATTTGGATTGTGATTGCAAAAAGTTATAACAATTAATGTCATATAATGTTTAACTATTCTTGAAGGTGAACTGTTTGTTGTCCAACAAGATGCAATATGTTGATTAAATGTGTTTAGAAACAAAAATAGTTAAATATCATCAGTGAAATGATTGTGATTTGAATATTTATGTATTTTTCATATGTTATAATAATAACATTATAACATAATTATTCACTAATAATAATGATGATGATGTAATAATAATGTTATTTTTATTATTCAAAGATTAGAAGACAAAGTTATAATATAATTATTTACTAAAATCACAATTATTATATTTTATTAATATTTAAATTTTCCAAAGATGTTATTAATTTATATTATCCAACTATTATAATATATGAAATTTATTCAATTAAATTATAAATTTAATAGAGAATAATAACACATTTTTATCTATACACTTTTGATGAAATGGTTTCACAATTTTTTACTCTACTACAAACTTTATGAATCTTCTATTAAAAAACAATATCACCCAACATTTTATAAATAGTATTTTAAGAATTAGTTAAATTGACAAAGGTTTTTATACTTTTAGAAAAGTATGGATCATTAAAAAATTCATTAATTTTGACTAGGCTCTAGAAAATGACTCTTTTAGAATTTCCATGTCCTTTCTATATTGACACTTATTTCAAGGAGAATGTAAAAACAATGATTAATATAAGTTTATATGATTATAAAACTAAAGGATGGAGTGGAATAGGTGAAGTCCATGATAGTTTCACTAGTTAAGGTGGGGAATGCCATCAAAGTTGGTAACGCCAACACCACAAGTGTAGATGTTGAATGTTGGTTCTTTAAACTATTCTTACTACCTTTCTTAGGCTCACCCATGTTCAGGTCTACCATGGTTTCCAACAAAACCTATTTAAAACTATCGCCCCCCTGGTAAACCAGAAGGAAACACAGTACACAGAATGCATTGTGCAGTCTTACTCAATATAGTTCTATTGGTGGTTACAATGCTCAAGTGCTTGCAGCCTCAGAATGAGTGGGGATATGGGATTTAACTCTGTGATATTCATTTGTTACTTTAACATTTTGCTTATATTGAATACCCTATCATTTTTATTCATGCATGTAGAATAGAAGATCTAACTAGTCATTCACACATTTGTCTAACATCTAATCATTGACAGTAAAGGAAATACACAATATTCAATCACATAACACATGATCTACTGTGCTTCACCTCTCCTGGGCTACGTCCACAAAGATTTGGCTGCTCTTCTCTTTTATTATGGTGTTTCCAAAACTACAGTGCCGCGCACATTACAACTCTCCGTCAAACAGGTCGAGATATACAATGAGGTGAAATAGATCACACCAGGATCCTCAACTTGTGATCTAACCCTCAAGATCTACATTATTTCATCTCCTCATCTCAACAACTTACAAAAAATATCAGATTTTCAGCCATTCTGTCTTCGAAAGACATAGTAACAATGACCAACCAAAAAAGGAACCCGGGACCTAGACCTCCTAGGTACCTACTTATACATGTTTTTTTCTTACCAACCATTACATATTCTTACCAAAACCCTAACCATATCATGGCTATGTATTATTGCATGCGTGCCTCACATGCTTTCCTCTTCTGCATGTGCATCTGTCTTGCATGTGTTGCCTTTCTTGCATGCATGTCTACCTTACACGTGCTTCTTTTCCTGCATGCACTTCTATCTTGCACGTGCTACTTTTCCTGCAAAACTGGGCCTACGCCCAACAGACCCCCAACACTCACATCTTGACTCATCTTGAGTCACTGCCTAACTCCAGTGTCTGTCATTTCTTGTGCCAGTGCGTCATACATTTTGGTGATTCTCTGGCATTGCATCTGAGCTTGACTGCTCCTTTCAACCATCTCTTCCATGAGCTATGCAGTGACTGGGTTTTATAGAAACTCTCCTCCTTCAGCTATGATGCACTCTACACTCATTTTTTCTACGTCAATATCAATGACCAAATGTTCTACCTTTTATTACAAGGGCTCCAAATGATCCTGTCACATCACCTTATGCTCTTGTACTACATTTTCATCTGCTTGTAAGGTTTTCATCTCTTTGGCAGTTTTGATCTTTTCTGGCAGTGACACCATTATCTATCAATGTTTGACATCTGCCATGGATGCATGTAGTTTTTCCTCCTTCCCTTGCATCTCTTGTATGCTTCCATCCTCTAGAAGTTGTTTCCATAGTTGGGCGCTCTTCTCCAGTAGTTTTGTCAGCCTGTGTATATTCTGCGCGATGCTCTCTGCAGAAGATATCACATCCTGCTCCCTTTGCACTCTGATTTCTGGAGGATTTATTTTCATTGTGTGCTCCTCCAGCTCTTTGATCTAGTCCTTATAGTGTTGCATCTTTTGTGCTATCCTATGCATTTTCTTCTGCGCAGACACCCCTTATATTCCTTCACTGTCCAAGATGGCTTGGAACACTGTGTGGATCTGGATTTCCATCTCATCCGCCTTCTGTTGCGCCATCTTCTTCTCTTTCCCTTCTTAGATAAGTGCCTCCTTCAATGAGGTGTTGTCCTCCTATGCCAACTATAAGTTTGTCGCATCAGATATTTCTCTAGACTGTATTTCCTGCGCGACACTCACATGTAATTTATAAAGTGATTTTGTTGGAATCTTGGGAAATTCCAAGTCCAACATCTCAATCTCTCTCAGTGGCCTTTGCGTTGTCTCCTCATCCATGAACAAAATGTCAGGAGTAATCCTGAAGTTTGCAGTCCCTTGTGCCATGATTTGCACTGTCTCACCCACTAGTACCCCTTCTCTTGCTGGCACTGTTGTCTTTTTTGTTGTTGCTCTATTTTTACCTTTAACTGATCCATCACAGTTTTCACCTCTTGGGTTTTCTCCAAAATTTAAGCTCTGTGGTTCTTGGAATTCTCTCACATGTCTGACAGTCGATCCTCTATTTGCACGGCTATCAAATACACATCCTCACAATACAATGATCCTCTATTTGCACGGCTATCAAATACACATCATCTATTGTCAATGATGTTTCCATGGGCTTCCTGTGGGCCTTGGCCTTCTTTCTAGAACCACTTGGTTGCTCCCATGTTCTCTTCCTTGGGGCCTATGGTGGTTCATATGCTTCTGGAATCTATGTATCCCTGCCAATATCCTACCCTTCTCCTTATTCCATTGAGACTTCTCAGGTCCCCTCACTTCACCTTTCCTCTGTGTGCACTTCATATGTTTTTTCTCTTGTTGTATTCCCTATGTGCGGTGGTCCCTGTGTAGAGCCATGCTTGTATTTCTCTTCATTCTCGATTTCTTGTATGGGATGCTCTTCTTGGCCATGCATCATGTTTTTATTTTTGCATTTGTTTATGCTTGTTCCATGGCCAAGGATTGTTCCTGCATCCTCATTCATTCTCTTGGCACCGCCTTTGGGATTGTTGTCACTCTCCACAACTCGCACCATTCTTGGATCTCCATCTGGATGTCATGCATTGTTACACAATACTTAAAATGAAACCACTCCTTACCTGGATCCCTCTTTGCTTGTAGCCAAATACTGTGGCGTGATTCCTGGAAGTTCGCTATCTACCCAAACTCCTAGATAGTTTCTATGGGAATCCTCCATGTCTCTGTCACTCTATTTTGGATCTCTGTCATGTATATCACGAACATGTCACTGCTAAGTTTCTTCTTTTTGGGATCAACTGTACTGCGAAGGGATGTGTAGCGTGTTGCACCACATTTTCTTGTCCTTGGTAGGAACAAGTTGTATGTGGGTGACTGCCACCCCATAAGTCCAATGAGGATGAGTAACCATGAATAGTGTAACTCATAGCCCCAGTATTGTGCATCCTTGTAGTATTCAAGGAACGAGCTCAGTAGATAAGGGGCCCAGCTCATTGAGCTCCCCTTTGTGCACTACGTCGTAGCTACTACTACTCCTGCAAACACTTCTTCTTTCTGGCACTTGTGCATTAATTTTCAACCGAGAAATCTTCTTGAAAATCATGTTGTAGGATCATTGATTTCACTGATCTTGATACCTCTATTACCCCTCTCTTTGCCATACTTTAATTTTATCTCATCTGAAATGGATTTCGCCTTAGTCTTACCATCTAGGTATTGTCCTAGTTTATCCCCATTTGTGGGTAGCCCTTTAATTGTTGTGATGAGATTGATGTTGATAGGCATTGGCATATCCATCCATAAGATGACTCCATGCACCCTCGCTAATATTTGTTTGACACATCTGTTTATGTGTTTCCTGTGCCCAAAGTGTGGTATGTCTAATAAGTTCATGATGTTGATGTTGTACAATCCCAGGATCCACGGCGCAGGCTCCAACAGTGGTGCATCTGATGGGACTTCTCCCCTTCTCTCCAGGTATCTTTGTGTCACCAAATCTAGAGACTTTATGGCGTCAGAGACATCATGGTCAGAATATTTAAGGGTATCAAATCCTCCTACCATGTTATCGTCGGTCTTCACACCCTTGGGAATTTTTGGCATCACTATGGCCAATTTCTCCTGTACGCGTTGTACGCCCTGGGAACTACTCTCTGCCCACACCTTATTCTTCCCTTGTGGGGATGATAACCCACCCTTTGGTACAAACTCTTTCTCCATTTCATGCTCTGGTTCCAACTCTAGGCCCTGCTGCATGGAACCCATGGTTGGTTCTTCTTGTTGCATCCCTTTTCCTCTGGATGCGTCATATTTTGTCCGTTCAACGTCCTCTTTTGGCTTCTTGGGATCCTGTGCGGGATCTTGCTCTTATTCCACATGCATTGTGATCTAATCACACTCCGGTGTGTGTATTCCTTCCACATCCACCACTGTGGGCATCTTGTTTTTTCCAATTTGTGGCACCCGAGTGCTACTCCGTGTGTTTCGTCCATTTTTTCTCGACACTCAAACTCTCGGTGGTGACATGGTGAGGAAATATGGACTGTAGACTTCCTAATTGAAAGATGGTAGCATAATTTCACACTCTGCCTCTCTTCCGCTTAGCTCTACATTTGTCTCCTTAAAAAATAACACAATTTGTTGCTTTCCCCCCTTTTCCCTGCTTTATAGAGGGACAAAGAAGTGGCAGTTGGGTCGCACTGGAAGTTGTCCCTTTTTCAATTTTTGTTGTGTTTCTTGTGTGTTGTACCTTTCTACCAATTAATTTCTCTTCCTCACACAATGTTTTCGAACCCTAGTTTTCTTGCAGGGCATTGTTCTATTCTACCAGTTCTATTCTATCAAGATCCTCCATGTGCACCGATCTGTTTTTATTTTTATCCCATTTTTACTTTTTATGGATTTCCTTATTTTTCTTATTTTTATTTGTTTTTATCATTTTCTCTCCCTAAATTCTAGTATAATACACTATATACATATCTTCTTACCACATGGTAACTTTCTAAGTACTAGGAGGTCGACTGTCCCTATACAGTTCCAGTCGACTCCCATTGATAATTCCTCTGAGTTCTTTAGCTCCTAAATATTTAAACTATACAACTCCCTCCTCTGTGAAAGTATTCACTTCATATGGTACCAACCAATGCATTATGAATTTTCCTGGATGCTGAAGAAATTTACTGCCATACACCAAGACTAGGTCTCCCTCCTTGAAACTCTTCCTTTTAATACGTTTTTCATTCCAAGATTTGCCCCTTGCTTTCTGTACTTCTTGGTGAAATCTTGCTAGAATCCTATATTATTCCATCTCCATCAGTCCACTTAGCCTTTTTTGTACTATGCCTCATTCTTTCATGTTGGTGATTGCTGCTACGCGCAGACTAGGTACCAAAAATTATAATGGCACCACTACTTCTTGTCCATACACCAATTTGAATGATGTTTTTCCTGTCAACTTTTTGTATGTAGTTGTGTATGACCATAATACTACTGGTATCTTCAAGTCCCAATCATCCCTATTGACATTACAGATTTTAGTCAATGCATTCTCTAGGATCTTATTAAAGGCTTCCACTGTCCCATTTGCTTGAGGGTGATAAGGTGTACTCTTTTGATGATAGACTTCAAACTCTTGAGTCATATCCTTGATGGTACTATTTATGAAGTGAGTGCCTTGGTCACTCATCAAAATCCTTGGGCATCCAAATCTAGTGATCACTTGCTCAAACAGGAAGTGTGATGTTGTCTCTGCGCTACAATATTTTACTCGTGTTGCTTCTTCCAATATCGTTAATTAATCTGTTGTAGTAATGATATTCCTTGCTCCTAAACACTTTTTTGGTGGGCTAATTGGTCCCACAAATTCTATTTCCCATTTTTCGAATACTTGCAAGGTTACTTGTGGTCTGAGGGGCATCTCATCCCATGTATTAGGTTTTCCAACCCTCTGACATACATCACATCTCTGGCATTAGTCCTTTGTATCTCTATGAATGGTCGGCTACCATAGTCCTGCATGCAATACCTTATGTGTGATATATTTTCCTGCATAATTTCCTCCAGCTATTCCCTCATGAGCCTCTGCTAAAATCCTAGGCCTTTCATGTTATAGTACACATATTCTCAAGATGTTGTCTGTGCCCATATTGTATAAGTGTCCTGCAATCAATTGATAGTTTGCAACTCCAACTACCATATTTTTCTTCTGCGCAGTGTTGAATTCTTGTGGTGTAGTCCCTGTACTCAAGTATTCAATGATGTAAACAAAATATTCATCATCTACTTGGACTGAAAATAAATGTGCATCAGGGAAGTTGTCCTCTAAATTTGTAGGTTCCTCTCCATTGGTGATCATCGACAGGTGATCGGGTCCTGCATTCAACTTCTCTGGTTTGACTATCACTTCAAAGTCAAATTCGTGGAACAACAGTAACCATCTACATATCCCCCCCCCCCAACACTGGCTTATTGACTAGGTATTTGAGGGTAAAAGGATCTGTGAACATTTTAAAGTGTTTCCCAAGTAGATAGTGTCTGAACTTTTGTAGTGCATATACCATTTCTAGGCCTTCTCTTTCTGTAGTATTGTAGTTATGTTCTTGTCTCTGACAGTTTTCTTCTTGCAAATGCTATAGGATGGTCTAGTTCTCTTGCTCCTGGATACGCCATAATATCTCCAAGTGTTATGGTTGATGCATCTACATGCACATGAAATGTCTTTTCCTAGTTTGGGAATACTAGTATAGGTGTTGTGACCATTTTTTCTTTTAGATTGTCCAAACCTCGTTGATAGTCCTCATTCCACTAGAATTTACTA
>SNQJ01S0006789.1:84225-103969 GCA_010110895.2 Picea sitchensis | reverse complement strand
CCCCCCCCCCCAACACTGGCTTATTGACTAGGTATTTGAGGGTAAAAGGATCTGTGAACATTTTAAAGTGTTTCCCAAGTAGATAGTGTCTGAACTTTTGTAGTGCATATAACATTTCTAGGCCTTCTCTTTCTGTAGTATTGTAGTTATGTTCTTGTCTCTGACAGTTTTCTTCTTGCAAATGCTATAGGATGGTCTAGTTCTCTTGCTCCTGGATACGCCATAATAGCTCCAAGTGTTATGGTTGATGCATCTACATGCACATGAAATGTCTTTTCCTAGTTTGGGAATACTAGTATAGGTGTTGTGACCATTTTTTCTTTTAGATTGTCCAAACCTCGTTGATAGTCCTCATTCCACTAGAATTTACTATCCTTCTTCAACAGTTTCTCCATCAGGGCAGTGATCTGCGCACACCCTTTTATGAATTTTTTGTAGTAGCCTGTGTGTCCTAGTTTTGGTGTCAAATGGCATACTGATTTGGGTGGTGGTAAGTTAACAATGACTGCAACTTTTGTAGGATCCACCAATATCCCTTGGTTATAGACTATATGTCCCAATAGTATTCCAAAAGGTGTCCCAAAGATGCACTTCTTGATATTTAATGATATCTGACACTGTCTGCATCTTTCCAACATCATCCTTAACACCTCTACATGATCTTTCAATATACTGTAGATTGTCCAATCATCTAGATATACTTCTAAAAAACTAATGGATGAATTCTTTGAAGGAAGCTATGACTACCCTTGAGAATATAGTTGGTGCATTCTTCAGCCCAAAAGGCATGACTGTGTACTGGTAGGATCCCCATTCTATGGAAAAAGTGGTCTTGTACCTTTCTTCTAGTGCTATCTTGATCTGATGGTAGCCTGAGAATCCATTTGTGAAGGAGTATGCTTCCTTGCCTCCCACATTCTCTAATATCTCATCTGTGAAAGGGGTGGGAAAAGGGTCATGTAGGAAAGCATCATTCAACTTTCTCAAATCAAAACATATCCTTATGCCTCCTTTCTTATTCTCTTGGACTACCATAGGGCTTATCCATTCTTATTCTTCTACTAGTTCTATGATTCCAGCTTCCAACATTATGTCAATTTCTGCTTTTACTTTCTGCTTATATATTGGGTTCAGTCTATACGGTCGTTGTCTGACAGATCTAGCCTCAGGTTTAAGAGGTATCTTCATCTCTCCTAGATCTCTTGCTATGCCTTTCAGCTCTATAAAGGTTGTTGGGAATAGGTCACTGTACTCATGCAATAACTTTGTTATTCTTTCTACTATTTGTTCATCCCAATAGTCTCTAATACTGGCCATTTTGGGATTATCATTTGTCCCAATACTTACTTTCTTCACTTTGATTGGCGCAAAAAAATAATTATGATTCCAGTGATGGGCCTTCCACCTACATCTCTCCTTCGATCTCTATAATTTGGATATTGCGCGGGTCATCTTCATCTAGTGCTTCTTCCTAAACATGGTAGCATGACAATAGTTATTTCACTATCTTTCTATTCTATTGTTGGCATTCTATTATGAGTTCTACTTCTGGTTCTTAAATGAATAATACCCCTCTTATCTTCTTGAGGGATAAATCCATGTTGGGTTTCTCATGTTCAAATGAGAAAGTGAATATAAAATTTTGTTGTAATGTTGTCTATTCTGTAGTGCCTTTGCACAGTTCCTGGTCCACATACTAGTTTTCTAGAATTCCTTCTAGTGTATGAATAAAGTGATGAGACCATTCTTCTGGTGGTGTTTTTTTCCATAGTGTTCTACACTTCTCCAAGTGTTCTATTGGTGTACCCTATCCATCATATATATGTAGTTCATTTCTTCCTTTTTCTGTGCCAAATCTAATGCATAGTAACCGCTTACATTGGTACCAGTCCTTGATTGTCTCTTTGTGCACACCCCACCATCTTGCAGGTGCTTCCTTGAGTGCTATGTCCAGGGATAAGAGCCTCTGATTTTCTAACACTTCATCTTTGTATCTTGTTAGGAATTATTCTAAGTCATTCACCCCATGAAAAATGGGAGGTTCTCTTATCTCTGTATCTACCCATATTACGGCGCGGTCTATTCTTGCACACCTTCTTGTAGATGCTTCATGTAATCTCTGCTACCAATTCTCCAACCTTGTATCTGATTCCGAAGAACATGATGTGATGCTTCTCCAGTTGAGTACTCCATATATAATTGGATTCACATAATATTCTTATTACGCGGTGGTTCTGTATAACTGGTTGATTTCATCTAGGTCTAAGCAAGTGGGTTCTACAAACCTTTATCCTTCTGATGGGTACAATGGCGCAATGACTCTGTATTCTCCTAACTCGAATGTCATCTTCCATGTCTTCAAATTGATTATGGCCTAGTTTTCAAATTCCCAATCCAATCCAAGCAATGTTGGATAAGGTGTTGTTCCATCCACTATTTCTATCACTTCAAAATCGACTTTAGTGCACACTCCATCCAGATCTATTATCACACCCTTTAGCCTTCCAATTGGTAGAACCCTGTGTTGATTTGCTAGTTTTAGATGAACAAGTGAATATCCTAATGTGGGCTCTCCCATACATTTCCATGTATTCTTGGGTAACACATTTACTTCAGATCCTAAATTCAGTATAATACCCCCCATGTTTAAATCTCCAATGTTGGCATTCAGTCTGAACTCTCTACTTTTCCTCCTCCTTGTATGCAAGTGATTAACTGTTTTCTTCTCTAGCTTTCCCTCTACATCCATGTTACATATTTCTAAAATATTTTATAATACTTTAACAGATGATGGATCATTTATTAGTTTAACATAGGATTGCAGAAAATCATTTATGCTACTTACTTGTCCTAGGGGTTGTGCTTCATTAGCGTGATATAGCGATGAAGGCATCTCGTACGTTGGTATGTCTTGAGTATGTTGTGCAATTGATGTAGATGCAATTTCTGACTTCAAGAATTCTTTTATGGCCTTCTTGAATATCTTCTTTTCGTTCTGCACATCAAACTGCTTCTGTGGTACAACATTCTTCTTCACCCATTGGTGTTGTGTTGGATCTTGTCTTACTACGTCATCTCCTGTTTTAGCTCCTCCTCACATAAATATGTTGATATTTCTTCCATCATCCCTTGCTTTGGTGTAAATATATTGAACATTCCGATTGTTCTTATTCATCTTTTCCTGGATCTTCCCCAATAGTGTCGGACAATATTTTGTGTCATGCTATGATGCGTCACAATACATACATGTCTCGGGTGGAAGTGGACATTCTCTTGCAATAGTGTTTTGTTTTTTGACATTTATGGCATACCACCGATCCTCTGCCTCTTCCAAAGCCTCCTCTACCTCGTCCTCCACCTTTGTATCCATCTTGGTATCCTCTTGGTGTGTTGTGCCAAGGAACCTAATTGTACCGCATGATATTATACTGTGGTTGTGCGATGTTGTACTATGGTTGCGGAATGTTATATTATTGTTGTGCAGTATTATATGGGGCTAGTACTTGGTTAAACTGTGGTGCAGCTTCCCCTGTCATCATTTCTTCTTGCACCCTATAGGTGTTTGATGTTATTTCCCTCATCATCTTCATTGTCCTACAATATTTGTCATCATGGCCCAATGACCTGCAAAAGTTGCAATATGAACTCTTAGGCACTTTCTAGTATTTCTGCATCATTAGACAATGATATGGATCATGCCCCTGTGTCTTAAAGATATAACACCATAGTCCTCCTTTCACCAAAGGGTTTGGTAGTATTGTTTCCATGTATTGCGCAAATGTTGAGAACTCATTCTTGTTATGTCCTTCTGTCCTACATGTGGTACACCAAACAACTTCTCTTTTGTCCTTACTCTTGTTCTAGTTCAGTTGAAATGTTAAATTATTTACATCCTCCTTCAACAACTCTATTGTTGGATCTGTCTTTTGGTATTGGTTATCTTATAGTTATAAGGTTGCCTGCAGAGCCTGTGCCTGAGTTGGAAACTTATGTTGTCCAAAAGGGTATTTCAGGTGTGGTAGCAGGGAATTTACATATAGATGTCTATGTTGCATATCTGTCATGACATACTTCATCTTTCCCTTCAATCGTTTGAATCTCTAGTCAATATCCTAGACAATATCCTAGACAGATTCCCCTAGTTTCTGTCTGATCTCTATCATCTCATTCATGTACTGATCCTCTGAGCTAGGCTTCTAGAATTCATTTATCAACAACTTCTTGATATCTACAATCATTTTGGTTGTTCCTGATGGACTGTTTGCAGCTAAGCTCATGTACCAATCCAGTGTGTGGTCTCTTAGTGTGATAGCTAATTGTGCAAGTTTTGTATCCTCATATGTGATATGCTTTTCTTCCCATATCATTTCACAGATGAACAAGTGTTTCTTAGGGTCCTTTGATGCCTCTCCCTTTAATTCTGGTAACCTAATGGTGGGATCATGTCCTATCATTGCAAATTGTGTTGGACTAATACCTTTGCACACTATAGATCCTTGACTAATGCTTCCTGAACTAGCTCCCCTAGTTGTTTCTCCCTGTGTAGATGTGCTTCCTGTTGCGTTTCTTCCATTGAAATTAAATTGTCTAAATGGTGGTGTTATTTCTAGTGTATTGGTCACACATGGGTTTATGGGTTCCACACTGACACTAATATGGATAATATTTATGCCTTTGGTTCCTGGCCTTGGACCTCTTGTCTTCATTTCATATGTCGCATGTAGGATTTCATCAATCTTCTCCACAACTCAGATATCCTCTACCTATTCTTCGTCACTCGCCAAGCCTTCCCTCGTGGCTATGGATCTATTCTTATTGTTCATGTTTTATTGGTAGGGTGCACCACTGCTCATTATTCCAGCTATTTCCATGATCTACTTGATCTGGTCTTCCTCCATCATGATTGGATCCAAGGCCTCATCCTTTCCTTTATCCATATCATCCTCTATTTCTTTGTCAGTGCTTCCCCCATTCCCCCATGCACCCATGGAAGTTTAGTTGTTTGATGCCATTGTCATTACACCTTTGTTATACAATAGCATATTGATGGAAGTATATAATGATCTGATATACCTACCTCTAGTTCCCTTCAGGAACTCTTGATCTGCTGCACTATAAAACTTCACAATATCTACTGCAAATTCTATGATAAATCATGCAACAATGTTATCTAACCAGAAATCTACTGCGTGTGTAAATTTATTGTCAACTTGTTGTAACTGCGCAATCTCCACAGAATTCCACTCTCACTTTCTTATCCAATTTTTAGGGTGGTTTTCTTTAAACCTCAATATCCATTCCTACAACACATGCAAGAAATCACAGAAAAACACTTCATGCAGGTCGCTAAATACATACTTGTCCAAATATTTGTGCGGTGTTAACTTCGGGTTTCTGTTATCTTTCTGTACAAATTCTAGCTCCTTTTTTTTCAACAAACTCTTGATCTCTTCCTTCGTTGGGTTCCATGGTCTAAACATCCCCTTTCATAATCTCATTCTTTTTAACATTTCCTTGTCAGATATGACATTCTTTTCATGATTCTTCAGCAAATCTCATTCACTCAATCCCATTTTGTTCCAGCCGGAAACAAAACCATTTGTTGGTTCTTTAAATTATTCTTACTACCTTTCTTGGGCTGACCTGGGTTTAGGTCTACCATGGTTTCCAGCAAAACCCTTTTAAAACTATCGGCCCCTATGGTAAACGAAAATGAAGCACAATACATAGAGTTCATCGTGTAGTCTCACCCGAGATAGTTCTATTGGTGGTTGCAATGCTCAGGTGCTTGCATCTTGGGAATGAGTGGGGATTTGGGATTAGACTCTGTTATATTCATTTGTTACTTTAACATTTATCTTATATTGAATACCCTGTCATTCTTATTCATGCATGTAAAATAATAGATATAACTAGTCATTCACGCATTTTTCTAACATCTAATCATTGACAGTAAAGGAAATAAACAATATTCAATCACATAACACATGATCTATCGTGGTTCACCCCTCCTGGGCTACGTCTGCAAAGATTTGGTTTCTCTTCTCTTTTATTATGGTGTTTCCAAACCTACACCGCAGCGTGCATTACAACTCTTCGTCAAACAAGTTGAGATCTACAATGAAGCGGAATATATCACACCAGGCTCCTCAACCTGTGATCTAACCCTCAAAATATACTTTATTTCCTCACCTCAACTCAATAACTTACAAAACAGATCATATTTTTCAGTCATTCTATCTTCAAACGACATAGTAACAATGACCAACCAAAAAGGAACCCCCGAACCAGACCTCCTAGGTATCTACTTATACATGTTTTTGGCTTACCATCCATTACATCTTCTTATCAAAACCCTAACCCTATCATGGCTAGGTCTTCCTGCATGCATGCCTCATATGTTTTCCTCTTCTGCATGTGCATATGTCTTCCACATGCCTCTTTTCCTACATGCGTGCCTTCCTTACACATGTTTCTTTTCCTGCATGCACATCTGTCTTGCACGTGTTTCTTTTCCTGCAAAACTGGGTCTGTGCCCAACATTGCACGAAGTTATTTTGTTGGAATTTTTCTTAGAAGTTCCATCAAAGAAAGTATATATTTATTTGAATTTTGATTTTTTCAAACAATAAAAATTTTGAGGTTTGAATATTTTTTAATATCTTCATTTTTTGTTAAATAAAATACAATTTAAGATAAATATTTACTATTATATGTCACCAACTTTTTGATATCTCAATTAATTCTTAGTAATTCAAAGGTTAACATAAACATATTTTAATACAATACAACATAAATGTGCTATAATAAACAATAAATATGACAATAAAAATATATCAAAACCGCATATTATGCTTGTAGTATTTAATGTATTTTCAATATGGTGGTTGTAAATGGTTGTTAACTTTTCATATCCAACATAATTATAAAATGAAAAAAAAAAAAACATAATCGTCCATCATAGATACCCATAATAAAATGACACATCCACAATATACATTTAAAAACAAATAATTTACAAGTCAGTCTTCATTACCATCACCTTGATTATCTTCGTCACTTGGCATTGTAACATTGTTGTTCTAAAAAATATGTTGAGATCTATGTCTCAGTATGAACCACCAATCCTCATTCAACACATCCGAGTAAAAAAAAACTTGGTTGCAATGTTTTGGGAAAACATAGGGGTCCTTACTTTCAACCCACATTTTTTTAGAATTAATACATATTATCCCACTATCATGATCTTCATTTACATTTCTCTGATCAAAGGTATCCCACCACTTGCACAACAAAAAATAACCCATTGAAATGATGAGAAGTCCACTTGCATGATCTCTTCTATCTTTCCAATGTAACCTAGCTTCCCCTCTATTAGGTTTTCATCACGATGGTTAGCATGACTAGATTGGTAGAACTCTACCTCCACTATTAGGATCTGATCCTCACCCCTTTCCATGGATAATTAGTTAGTAGGATATGTTTTATATTTAATAAATACCGACATTAGTTAATAATGCCTAATAAATAAAGAAGAGTAAGTCAATGTAAGAATACCTAATAGAAGCTTCCACTTATAGAGATATCTTCCTCTAGAAGTTTCCTTAGAAGGTAAAATTAGTATAAATAAGAGTAGGAGGCATGGGATATTTTGTCTTGGATATTATTTTAATAGAGATCTACTTTGTTGGAGGCTTCCCCCTCGAAGAGGAAAGTGAACATTGCTATCATAATAAATTTTCTCTTCCTGGTGATTATTCTAGTGTCATTTTGGTGTTCATCTAATATTTTTTTGGATATATCATTATTATTCTGTCATTTCTTACTATATGTTTTATGTTTTGCATTGGGGTTGTGAAATTACTACATATTTTTTCTTGTTAAGAATTTGGACATTCTGTCTCTACAGTATTATTCAGTTCAGAGTATAACTCCGCAGGAGTTAAAAAAAATGTATGGGTCTTTCAACACCCTTATTTGTGACCTATCCCATTGCATTCCTCTCTTCATTCTAATTGCAGTGGTACTCTTCAATTTTAAGCCTTTTGTTTTGTAGACCAACCCCCTCTGAGACACCTTTCTTGAGACCTATCCCATTGGATTCCCCTCTTTGTCCTGATCATCGGGGTACCTATCATTTTAATCCCATTTTTCCATCTCGCACCTTTTTTTCTACCTAATCCTTTACCATTCCTACCACTCGCTATTAGTCCCAAGAAACCTTGGAGGATAAAGTGTCCCACCTGGAACAACACATAGACGAAAACATATCTTCCCTCTACAATGAATTCGCCACAACCCTTGACCAGCAATACACAAAATTGGTGCAACTCTTCAGGGGTAAGAATGTTGATCCAAAGGCCCAAAGGGGTTGGATCCAATGGTGGAAAGCGAGGAGTTTTTCACCGTTGGGCAAGGTTCAATTCCCATGAGGGCCTAACCTGAAGCCATTAGGGCACCTTGAGGTAGTGGTCGAACGTTTAGTTGCACCCAGATATATTGTATTAAAAATGATATCGTGACCCATGCACACATAAGTGGATCAAATCCCACCCCCATGTCCTTCAATTTTTTAGCCCGCAGGGGTGTAGATCGATTGGCATGTGTCATGTAAATGGAAGAAAATATGTAAAGGAGGTCTCAAGTTCGATTCTCACCCCGCTTTACTTGTGATCCATGCTTGGGAGATGTATGGCACACCTAGGGGTATAGTGGTAGCGGACAGGTATCAACCACGTGTCACATGAGTATGAGAACCGCGAGTTGTCGATTCCCCCAGTATATATATATGTGTGTGTGTGTGTGTGTTGAGCCAAAACCAGAAGAAATTCATTATTTTAATTATGAACATACTCAGTTCTCCCTCTCCCCTTGGGGTTCTCCAACTTCTTGGAGTAAGGTGCCCAAATTTGGCATGCATAAATTTGATGGTTCCAACCCAACTAGGTGTGTTTCTCAATTCGAAAAATACTTCTCCCTTCATAATATTCGATATGATGAAACCAAACTCCATGTAGGGGTTTTTTACTTGGATCAAGAATTTTGGCAATGGTGGTAGTGGCATAAGAAATTTTATCCAGGACCTCCCAATTGGAACATGATATTCAAAGTTGTTTGTGCTTGTTTTGATAGGGAATCAAATGTTTTGGGCCGACTCACTAAGTTGTGCCAAACTGGATATTTCACAGACTTCCTCAGGACATTTGAATAGTTGGATATCCATACCGAGGGCTTATCTAATGATTTTTACCTTGAATGTTTTATCAGTGGTTTAAAAGAAGATATCAAGGCTCATGTGACCATGCATCATCCTACTACCTGGATCCAGGCATGTCAATTAGCCAAGGAAGCATAGACCATCCTCCAGGTGTTATCCATGAAGTCTCCATTTACCAATCATCCTTGCCCAGGGGATACCCTTGCTCCAACCCAAACTTTGAAGGTCCAAAAGGTCTCTTTGATTGAAATGGTGGAACGTAGCAAGCAAGGACTTTTCTACTATCGTGATAAAAAGTGTGCACCAGGGCATAAATGTAGAGAACAAACTATCTTCTAGATTGATGCCCCAGGTTCCTATTCCTATGATGACATCCCATATAATCATCTCACTTCATACACTCTCAGGTATTTTGGCCCCACAAAAATTGAATATCAAGGGATACATTAAACATAGGTCGATTGTGGTATTGATTGATAGTGGTAGCACCCATAATTTTATTCATCGCAGACTCGCTGATGAGATCCATTGTTTTTTCTGTGTTTTTTCTAATTTTCAAATCCTCATTGTTAATGGTGGTACTATGAAGTCTGGGGGTTGTTGTGAGAATGTCAGACTCCAAATAGGTGATTACCATCTGAAAAAACTCACACGTTCTCTATTTCCATGGGTGGTTTTGATATTGTATTAGTTGTGGAATGGCATCTCACTTTCTAGCCGATCAGAATGGATTATCAATAATTATATATGAGATTCACCCAAGAAGCTCACCCCTATACTCCCAGGGGTCTCCAAGTGGGCTCTCCTGAAATCATCAGCTCTCATATGATGGAAAAACTCTTGAATAAATTCCACCATGGTGTGATTGCTCAATTTAATGCCAGCCAAGTCACTGAACATGACTCTCAGGTAGTTCCTCCTAGTCAGAAACTCATCTTGGACAAGTACCCCAATATCTTTGAGATTCCTACAGACTTACCTCCTTCTAGGGGTGATAATGATCATAGCATCACTCTCCTTCCAGGCAACCAACCCCACAATTTGCATCCCTACATATATCCCTTTCTCAGATAAATGAAATAGAAAAGATGGTACATAAATTATTGGAGGTGGGGTAATTTTTCCTAGTACTATCCCATATTCTTCACCAATGGTGATGGTTTTAAAGAAAGAAGGTACTTGGTACATGTGCCCTGAATAAACTAATCATCAAACACAAATTTCCCTTTCTTGTCATTGATGATTTGTTGGATGAACTATAAGGTTCCTGTGTATTCACCAAATTATACCTTTGCTACGGTTATCACCAAATCTGGATGAAGGAGGAAGACATTCTGAAGACTGATTTCAAAACTTGTAAGGGACATTATGAATTCTTGGTCATGCCTTTTGGCCTTTGCAATGCTCCATCAACCTTCCAAAGTCTCATGAATAAACTATTGAAACCTTACCGTTGGAAGTTTATCTTGGTTTTCTTTGACGACATCCTCATTTATAGCCGCACCTGGGATAGCCATGTTCTTCATGTGGACAAAGTCCTTCACTTGCTTCAGGAAAACCAATTGTTTTTCAAAAATACCAAATGTTCATTTGGCACCAAATAAGTGGAATAATTGGGGCACATTATCAGCAGATATGGGGTAAAAGTGGACCCCAAAAATATACAAGCTATGTGAGAATGGTCACGACCAACAACCTTAAAGAGACTAAGGAGTTTTCTTGGTCTCACAGGATATTACAGGAATTTTTTCAACCATTATGGAAAAATTGCTAAGCCCTTGACTGGCCTCCTTAAGAAGATTGCATTTCATTGGACCCCTGTTACTGAGAAAGCCTTCATAGAGTTAAAGAAGGCCATGTGCACCACCCCTGCCCAAATACTGACTTCAAAAAAACCTTTGTGGTGGAATTTGATGCTTTAAGCATGGGTATAGGTGTAGTGATCACCCAATATGGTCGACCCTTGGCATTTACTAGACAAGCATTGAGTGGTCGAAATTTGGGCTAATCTACGTATGAAAACGAAATTATGGCCATTCTCCATGCGGTGAAAACTTAGTGACCATATCTCTTGGGACATCATTTTCATATTAAAACAGATCACCATAGCCTGAAATATTTTTTGGACCAGTGACTATCATCCCATAACAAAATAAGTGGTTGACAAAAATGTTGGGTTATGATAATGAAATCATATACAAAAAGGGAAAATATAACATAGTAGTAGATGCATTTTCAAGACAACATGAAGAGGGAATATCCCTCTTTGGTTTATCCTTACCAGTCCTTGATTGGATTGAATAAGTGTGCCAAGAGTGGCTAACGCACCAGACTACCTCCAAATTAATTCAATGTCTTTAGGAGGACCCTAATCCTCCCACTGACTACACTTGGTAGGATAATATTATCTGATATAAGGATCATCTAGTTCTCTCACCCTCCTCAGAACTCAAGCCTAGGCTCTTAAATGAGTTGCACTCCTCAACTATAGTGGGTCATTCGGGCTTCCAAAATACATATGCTCGTGCTTGTCATTCTTTTTTTTGGGAAGGCATGAAGAAGTATATAATTCAATTTGTCAAATAATGTGAGGTGTGCCAACGTAATAAAGTTGAAACTGTCAATTCTACAAGAGTCCTACAACCATTACACATTCCATATTCTCTGTAGACATAAATATCCATGGATTTTATAGTGGGCCTTCCTAAATTTGTGAACAATTCTGTCATCATGGTGGTGGTTGATCACCTCTCCAAGTATGCTCATTTTTGTCCCTTACCTCACCTTTTCATACAAACACTCGTAAAACAAGTCTTCCTTGATCATATTTTCAAGCTACATGGCATGCCAACCTCTATTGTCTCTGATCTTGACCCCACTTTCACCAGCACATTTTTCCTAGCGTTGTTTAAATTGTAGGGCACCCAACTAAACATGAGCACAACTTATCACCCCCAGTCTGATGACCAAACAGAAGTAGTCAACAAATGTTTGGAAACCTAATTGCATTGTTTTTCTTCATAAAAAAAACACTAGTGGGTGAAGTGGATTCCCTTGGAAGAATGGTGGTACAATACTTCCTATCATACAACCACTAAAATGACCCCATATGAAGCAGTGTATGACCAAAGGCCACCAAAAATCACTACATATATTCCTGGCACATTCAAGGTCCAATCTATTGATACAATGTTGCAAGGTTGTGTAGCCACTCTAGAAGCTCTGAAGGATAACCTCGACATGGCCCAAAATCACATGAAGCAACAACAAAACCAACATCGTTCAGAAAGGGTTTTCAGGAAGGTGATCAGGTGTTTCTCAGGATCCAACCTTACAAGAAAACATCTCTCAAAGCTCGGGGACATAAAAAATTGGCACCTAAGTTTTATGGACCCTAACATATCATCAAGAATACTGGTTCTATGGATTACAAATTGTCCCTTCTTGCTACTTCCAAAATCCATTCAGTGTCCATGTTTCATGTCTGAAGAAAGTAGTGGGACAGAATTGCAAAGTCCAAACCATCCTACCGGAATTAGATGAATAAGGTTCCTTGTGGCTCCAACCAAAAGCAGTCCTCAATAATTGTGAACGTCAGCTACGTGGCTTCACTATAAAGGAAGTTTTTATAAGTGGAAGGACACAACACTAGAGGATGTGACCTAGGAACCTACAACCATACTTTAGCAGTTTTCGCACCTGCAACCTTAAGGAAAAGGCTTCTTTTGAAGGGGGAGGGCATGTTAATATAGGATATGTTTTCTATTTAATAAAGGTAGACATTAGCTAATAAGGCCTAATAAATAAACAAGAATAAGCCAATGTAAGAATACTTAATAGAAGCTTCCGCTTCTAGAAAGATCTTCCTCTAGAAGTTTTCTTAGAAGGTAGAATTAGTATAAATAAGAGTAGGAGGCATGGGATATTTTGTCTTGGATATTATTGTAATAGATACTTTCTCTATTGGAGGATCCCCCCTCAAAGAGGCAAGTAAACAATGATATCATAATAAATTTTCTCTTCCTGGTGATTATTTTGGTGTTATTCTTGTGTTCTTCTAATATTTTTCTGGATATATCTTTATTATTCTATCATTGCTTGCTAGAAATTTTTTGTTTTGCATAATATATTGTATCAGAAATATTCCATCCAGTCCACAATATTGTGTTATGTGTCCATCATCATCATACTTAGTGAAAAACTTATGTCCATATGCTCGCATAGATGGGAAAAAATGTACCTGTAAAAAATCGAACAAAGGACGATGTCATATGTATAATAACCGAAGAATTAATAAAAACATAATACGTGTTGCAATTAAAATGTGAAATATTATAAATAGGGCATGGTACTCAGAGAGGTTATTACAGAGTTGTTGCACCCGATCCCTATGTTTAGTGCATCCAGATCTTCTCCATGTGGGTTATGACCAAACACTACATATTTCTCTTGTATCTGGTCAACCACCCAACTTTTGGTACATATTTGTGCCATATTTTCTTTAAATGATCAGGACAAGGCATGTTTCTACCATTCAACCATCTGAATTATTTCCTATCACTGTCCCATTTCCTTCTTTTCTCTTCATCCAACACGACTCATGGTCGTGTTGCCTCCACATTGTAAAGAATGAATTTGTTGATGGCATCCATTTCTAAATTCGATGATGTATACAAAGATTCAAAATGAATAGCATGAGATCAAATATATATTATCAAATTAAAGAACAAACTTATTGATGGCATCACAATTTATAAATTTTCCAATGTATAAAAGAATTCAAAACAAATAGCATGAGATGAAATATATATTATGAACTTCAATGTAAACAATTTCTTTGTACTAAATTGACAATATATAACCGACTTACTCTTTATCAAGCTCCTTTTCCCATTTGTTTGGAGTAGCTCCACTTCCCTTTTGTCCTCATCTTGATGGTCATCCCAAATGACTAACCTTGTTATGCAGTCAATTTTTATTGATGTACTCATTGGCATAATAGAATGACTAGTATATTTTGTACCCCTATGCCATAGAACCCTTTTAGTTTTTCTCTTTGTTGAACAAACCCCTTCAATTTTTTCATGTACCTCTCTAATAAGAACAACCAATGACATGAGAGCACCCCAACTAATTCAACCTCATCAGGTAGATGAATTAGAATATGGACTTGCAAGTCCATAAAAATCGTGGGAATTTCCTTCTCAAACATACAAAAAATATCAGATATCTCTCAATGCTATCGTGGAATGCTATCCATATGAATCTCCCTTGATGTGATCCAACGTACAAATGTAGATAATTTTTATATGGAACTTCCTAAGTCCTGGGGGAAATCATGGTTCACAAAATTTTTTGGGTTGGTGTTTTGAATATTTTTTCCAATGGCCAAATCATGTTTGCATATGACATTGTATATTCTATGCTCTCATTTATCCATTTTAAAGGTATTATCAAGCTTTATACATAAATTCACCATGGAATCACACAAGGTATGTATAATCATCGTTTTTGCAACGATTTTGCAACGATTTTGCGATTAATTCATCTCGGTTAATTGATTATGAAGATCTAATGTTCTGGTTTGCTTGCAATATTTCGAAATCACGATCTGATCCTCCATCCAGTCCCTCATCTGGCACTTTGTCCAACACTCGATCTAGAACTCCATATGACACTTGATCTGTCACTCAAAGTGCATAGGAGCTGGCGGTTATCACATTAGCGGCCTTTGATGGACGAATCATGGATATGGGTTTTATTCCCACTCATGCCCTTCAACTATGGAGCTCGACACATCTCAGATTGGGTAGTTGCAGCGGATGCTAAGTGAAGCGCACAAGACTGTTAAGGAAGATGCTTTTGTTAAAACAAATTTAATGAACTTACTATTTTTAGAGAGATTCGACCCTTCCAGTGGTCAACCTCTCAAGCTCTGTAATTATCTATCAATACCATTTTCTATCACATAAAGAGGACATGAATTTTATTATTTACACAGACATTATCACCATTTTGTTGTATACTCTGTTTTTATGATCAATGCCAATGTTGTGTTAGCTTAGTGACTGCGTTTTTTGGTTAAGTGTTGCCACGACTTTCTAGGGGGGCCAATAGTGGTCTAGGTGATTGTTTATACCAGTATATATTTGCATTTATATATTTTCCTTTTATACTTTTTAGATTTCGAGGTTTCTTATTTATTGTGTATATTTCTTAATTTCAAATTGCTTATTGTGTCTATATTTTAATTCCATATCGCTTGTCTAATCCACTTCCATGTACATCTTCTCTTATTTACTAATCACTTTCTGAATTGTGTGAGGAACGTCCATGGTTGTGTGTTGATATTTAGACTCCTAACATTTTGTTTGCAGGTTGTAGAAGTTGTCTAGTTAGACAGTTATGTCTTTTTCTCCCTCGCTGTAAATTACTTTGCAGAGTACTAATTTAGATAATGTTTATTTATCAAGTTGTAATTTCAAATACTCTCTGTAGGTTTTTTTCATTTGCTAATTTTTCTTTTAGCATCAACATGATAGGATATAAATGGATTTTGAATTATGATCTCTAGTAGCATCTTAGTTGATTTCGAGTATGATCTTTAAAGGTAGCTTAGTTAAATTTAGGTTATAATTTTTAATTAAATCCCAGTTATGAATTTGAGGTATGATTTATAATTAGCATCAGTCAAGAGTTTGTAGGTTTTCACAGAGTATTTTCATCGCCATCTTAGTTATGAATTTGAAATAGGATTTATGGTTATGTGCTAATTATGAGTTTATAGCTTTGCTTGAGTTAGTGATTTTGAACAGAGTATTTTTCAGAAGTTGTGTGATAGAGTGAATGATTACTATTGAATCTCTTATGTATAAAGTTTAAAGACCATATGGATTTCAAGAACATCTAGTGTTACTTTTATGATGGAAAAAGTTTCTATAGACTGCCTTATCCTTACTTTACATTTCTCTATAGAAGATAGCATTGAGTTAATTCCACTTGAACTACCATTAGTAGTTAGATGCCATCATGATGTCATTCGCCACCGAGGACACAATCATCACATTTGAATAATGTCACAACACTCTTGCTTTTAGTTAAATAGATTAATGTTTATTCTTTGAAAGATAGAAATAGTAGTGAGTTTTTTTTTAAGAATAGAGTTCACTTGTCAAGATAGTTTTGATAGAATTGCTTAATTGCTTACTTGTTTTTTCATTCAGAGGTAGATAGATCAAATAATTCAGAAATAGATTACTTGTTGTTTTCTTATTCAAAGAGAGATTGAATAGATTAAATATCTTTGAAATAGGTTACCTGTTATTTGCTTATTTAGAGATAGATTAAACAATCCATAGTACTAGATTGTTTAAGGATACTTAGGTCAAATAGTTCATAGTTCTAGAATTGCTTGAAGATGATTAATTAAAGGTTTCTTTACATAATTTGTTGTTTAAATAGATTTTAAAAGTCATCTCTTTAAAAAATAGAATTGTAAATTAAAAAGAGTGTTGATCCCTAGGGTAAACTATCTCCTTAGCTAGACAATATTTTCATTAGATTTTCTTTCTGCCTTGGCTCATACTGTGCCACAACTCTAAGTTTACTTACCCCGGGTTGACAATTTAACTAAGGGAATTAGTATATATAAAATACCCATCATTTTTGGCGTCATTGTCGGGGAGTTGTCTTAAGGTAGAAAATAGTTAGGAAGTAGATCATTTTTGAACATTAGCATTAGTTTGGTGGTAGGGGAACTTTAAGATGAGAGGTATGAACCAATGAATATGTTATAGCAGGTTCCCCCAAACCCAATGGTAGTTTTTATTTTTTTATTCTTTCATGAACAAACCTAGGGACCCAAAGGGCAGATACATCAAAAGAAAACCAAAACTTTCGATCAAGGTTCCTTCTAACCTTTTTGGGGGAAGGAATACTCCACCCATAAACTATGCAGAATGATACTAGAAAATAGGGGTTAGCTTAACTCAAAGAGATAAAGAAGTATCTGAAGAGACCAAAACTGGGGACACTATAGAGCAGAAAATTGAAACATCAATAGTAGTGGGATAGGAGGAAAGGCCACTTGAGCCTTCATCAGAACCAACCAACACAACTTTTTCCTTTTCACCACCATCGGGGGACTCTAACTTTTTAGATATCATTGACCCTGAATAAGTGAATTCTCTTTTTGGAAATTCAGCAAATATAATTGTATCCCAAATTGAAACAAAAAATTTGGCACCAATAGTTTCAACGGGCTCGAGTAAAGTCACGGACATCAAAACATCAGATAAATATTCCCATCGAAGGGATACCCTCCCTAGAAAACAACCTCAGGACACTTTTTTATCTTCAAGGATAAAACCATTTAGGTATTCTCTCTTTGGGAATCAAATCAGTGTCGATGATCAAGAGGATCACAACCATGTGAGACACGATGAGGGAGTAGAAGTTGGAACCAAAAAGAAACCACCTTTGGGTTTCCAATTTTGGATACCACACATAATGTCAACATGAAGAACATTCCACTCTTTACACTGCCCACCTTTTATTGTAAAAGCAATGAAGACATGGATACCTTCCTATTTTATTTTGACATCTTGTGTAGAAGCTAGAACTACTTTCAAGATGTCCATAAATTAAAACTTTTTCCTGCCACTCTCAAGGATTCTGCACTAAGATGGTTCATGGGGTTAGGTGTTAAGCCCTAATATTGGCTCATTACCCCTTAATTGGGGCATATTATATTAGTAATGTTATTTTATTTATGTCGGATTTAGGCCATTAGTTGTAATTATACCTCCTAGTCTCCTATATATACGAAGGAGACATTTTCATTTGGAATCATCTTATACTTGAACATTTAAGTGGGGTAAAAGGAGGTTTCCCCCTTGAAGAGGCTTATTATCTGAAATTATCTCTTTTTCAAGGCGTTGAGTACTTTTTTTGAGGTTTATCTATGGTATATTGATATTTGGTTCTTAACATATGGTATCAGAGCTCAAGGTCTTAGGGTTTCGCTGATACATCTGAGACACCTTGGAATTTTTTCTATAACTGTTTTTCTATAACGTTTCAGAAGGAAATGCTTGGAGGGTATTTAGTATATGGATCAAGGTACCCTGGGGTCAAAATTAAGCTCTTGATTCCTTATACTTTTGGAGATATAGCCTATACAAGATAGGGTTCTGGAATCATCTTGAACTGAGTCATTGAGGAATTTTCGCTATAAAAACATTTATGTAATGTTTCAGACCCTGAAATCTGGAGGATATTTACATCAATAAGTAAGGTATCTGTGGTAAAACTTTCAGCTTCTGGGTCATATTAAATTTGTAGATACACCCTGTGTAAGATAGGGTATCTGACTAGACCTATTGACTAGTCTCAAGAAGGCGTTCTAGGTAAAACAATCATAACTTCTTCCTAGAGTATCCAAATTGAGTGGGACTAGTTTCATTGGATCATGGACAGTCTACAGTATTTCTGGTGCAAGTTTTAGATTTTTATATCAATCATTTTGTGAGGGGCACACTATACAAGTGAGATCTCCTGGAAAGGCCAAAAATTGGCAAGTTGTGGGGAAGTTACCGTAAACTCCACTTGCACATCCAATTTTGATCAGACCTATGGCATTGCAGAGAAGAAATATCAGAGAACTACATAAAATAAATTTTCATACCCAGAAGGGCCGAAACTTGGGAGATACAACAGAAGCAATATTGTCTAGTAGAACCACCTCAAAATCAAGGTTCAAAAGTGATACTTGGCCAACATGCCACCAAAAAAGGGACCTTCTACACCAAATAAGCCTCTGGAAATTCCTACTTGGACTCTTGATGAAGGTGAAGAAATGCGTAGGGACATAAATGAACTACAAAAGAAGATGGATTCAATGGAAGCTAAGTTGGATACTAAAATGGATGGTTTAAAAGGGGAGATCATGGAAGTATTGAAAAAATTCGTAACAGAGAAGACACCTGAAAGTGAAAATGCATCCCATGAAATTCATGATGAGGACACAAGGAAGGTGAATCAAGAATGGATAAACTCCAACTTTGTCTTGAAGACCAACCACATTCCTAAGATTGATATGAGGAAGTTCGATGGCAAGGACCCAATCACATGGATACTTCAGATGGAGAAATTCTTTGATCTCCATAATGTGCAACATACACAAAAGGTACGAATTGCTTCTTTATATTTAGAACCTATTGAATTTGTATGGTATCGATGGCTTTGTTCTCACAAATCACTCTTCACTTGGACAATTTTCACGGAAGAAATGATAGCACACTATGAGGATACAAGGAGCAATACCTTCTTTAGCTAATTGATAAATCTCAAGCAAAAGGGTTCAGTTACTGAGCACATTGAGAACTTCAAAGATTGAATATAAAGGTAACTGATATTCCAGATGAGCACTTGATTGATGTATTCATAGGAACTTTAAAGGATAACATTCAACATGAGGTTCACCTTTGGGAACCCAAATCATTGGAGAATGCATTTAAGGTGGCAAGA
>SNQJ01S0006789.1:67271-81522 GCA_010110895.2 Picea sitchensis | reverse complement strand
GACTCTTTTCCTTAAAGGAATTTTGGAAGAATATCTAGAGATACTTAACCTGATGGCATCAGGTGACATCTCCCATAAACCATTTACTGAAATCTGTGAAATGTGTAGAAATTACTCGAAGAGTAGAGCCAAAAATGGGAAGAGTGTTCAAGATCCTTATAGTAGAAACCTAAAAACAATTAGTTTAGGTGTTATTACAAGGGTAGAGATAGGAAACCTATTGGAGAACTTAAAAACTGATATCCTAAGTACAATAGGTTCCCAGTTGGACACCCTAAATATTAATAAGAAAAAGGAGGAGGAGAATGCAACAATGTGCATATTTTATGCAAGATGCAGGAGGAAGCATTCCTCAAGGGAGTTCCCATTAGACAACATTTTAGTTTGTGGCTTCTGCACTAAATACCACCCAACTGAAAAATGTACATCATTGCCCAGTTTATTAGCCATTTATAGAAGTGGGGATCCTGGGGAATCTTCTTATGCACCTAGGAAGCCATAACAGCCTAAGATTCAACCTACATACCAGGATCTACCACCTCAAGTTCCACCTTATTATCAACAACCACAACAATGGAACTCAACGAATTGTAAAAACTGGTCTCCACAGTATGCTTCACACCACCCTTGGCTACAAGGATGGAGAGGATGAAATACCCAAGGAAACACTCAAGCTCCACCTATTCCTATTCCCACTCATCCTTACCCACAGTTTCCACCGAACATCCAACAAATTTTGCCAGGTTTTGTTCCCCCACCTTTACCTCCTATTGCACAACAACCCCAAAAATACCAGAATACAATCTCCCCAAGACTGAAATTATTACCGGCACAACTAGTGGAAAACCCGAATAACAAACCTACTCAACCTCTTCACAATGTTGAGCTACAAACCTTCCCGACATATGTTATTTATCATGTTCCATTACATGAGATTCAACTAAGGTCGAGAAAAGTTCTGGATAGATAGAGGCCTTCAATAGTCATCCGGGAAGAAGAAGAATATGAAACTCCCAAAAAACCCATGGATGACACTAAGTGGGAAGATGTTATCATTCCTAAAGACCAGGAACCAAATATTCCCCAAAATGAATATTCATAGATTACAAAATCCCCTCCTTATCCAAAAATATTATCAATTGAGAAACCAATGATTCGACCGGAATTTGACATTTTAAATGAATTAAAGAATATATGTGTCAAAATTCCCCTATTACAAGACATAAAGGACATTCCAATTTACAGTAAGGTGGTCAAATAATTGTTATCAAGAAACTAGGTAGGAAACAAAAAGATCCTCCAACAGTAAATTTGATAGGAGAATTGTCTGAATGCATATCATAACTGCCTAGGATCACAAAGTATGCAAACCCAGGGAACCCCGTAGTAACAATAACCATTAATAAGGTTCCCATTGGAAATAATCTCATAGGCCTATGGGGAGCCATTAATGTTATGATTGTTAATACCTTGGAGGAATTTCAGTTAAAACCCCTCCTTAGACCTACCCCAACTATTTTGGAATTAGTAGATAAGACAAAAGTTATACCTAAAGGAATCTTGGATGATATCATAGTTACATTAGCCTCATGGGAATATCCAGTAGAATTTATTGTCATTCATTCAAAGGATCCCACTAAAGGGAATCTCGTTATCTTGTGAATACCTTGGTTGGCCATAGCCAATGCATTTATTGGTTGTAGAGAAGGTGAAATGACCATCTCTAATGGAATTTCTATACAGAATCTTACCATATACCCACCAGCTCAACCTATTATGGAGAATATATGGTGGCCTGAATGTCCATATGAGAATGAGAACTGGGAAGAACTTGTGTTACCAAGTGATCATTCCTAGGCACTTTAGGAGTAAACAACGAAAAATGTACTAAATAAATTTATTTCTGCTATCACTTGTGTTGATTTTCCACAATCTTTTCCCCAATTTGATTACATGTTTGGTGAATAATTTTAGGAATAATTGGACCCACAAAATTTGTCTTCGACATCTTTTATTTTTGTGATAGATGAATATGCCACATCTTATACCATGTCCTTTGAGATTAGTCTTGGGAAATTCCTACATATAAATTCTGGACTAGATGCAGATCAACAAGAACAATTAGTGAATGTCCTTAAATAACAATCAGGGGCATTCTCTTGGGAATACACTGATATGAAGGTTATACACTATGACACATGCATTCATCACATATATACCCAGGGAGAAGTAACACATGTTAGGAAACCCCATAGAAGGATGAATCTGACACTCAAGGATATAGTAAAAGAAGAAATACAAAAGATATTGAATGTCATTTTTATTTATCCAATCTCTGATAGTAAATGGGTATCCCCACTTGTAGTGGTTCCGGGAACTTAATAAGGCCAATCTAAAGGATTATTTTCCTCTTCCCTTCATTGACCAAGTCTTGGATACCTTTTCAGGGAAGAGACACTTTTCCTTCCCGGATGGATATAGCAGATACAACCAAATTCTCATAGCATCTGAGTATCAGGACAAGACTACTTTCACTTGTCCTTGGGGAACTTATGCCTATAAGGTCTTACCATTTGGTTTGTGTAATGCTCCTACCACATTTCAACGAGAAGTATTAGGGATATTTGTTGACCTCATTCATGACTGTGTGGAAGTGTATATGGACGATTTTAAAGTATATGGAAATACTTATCAGGAAGCCCTAGATAATCTAAAGAAAGTCCTTATCATATGTCACCTATCCTTAAGTCATCAAAATTGTAAAATGTTGTTGACTAAAGGAGTATTCTTAGGAAATCGTGTTTCATCTGAAGGGATTAAAATGGATCTTGCTAAGATTGAGGTAACCGTCAAACTTCCACCTCCAAAGACTCAAAAAGAGGTAATATGTTTTCTTGGACATGCCAGATACTACCAATGATTTATTGAGAATTTTACAAATATTTTTTCACCCGTGGTTGGATTGCTTACAAAAGATGTTGATTTTCTTTGGACTGGCCAGTGTCAAACTACCTTTGAAACTATAAAAGATAAATTATATGTGGCACCAATTCTTAGGGGACCCAATTAGGCCCCTCAATTTCACATATCCACTGATGCCTTTGATACTACAATAGGAGGATTATTAGGACAAAACAAAAACAAAAAAGTCTTGTGCCATTTATTTTGTGAGTAAGAACTTGTCCCCTGCCAAGTTAACTATACAATTACCGAAAATGAATTCTTGGCAGTTGTCCATGCCATCAATAAATTTTTCCATTATATCATGAGATAAGTGGTATTTGTACATATATAACTCTACCATTAGATTTATCATGAATAAAATCATTACCAATGGTCGAGTAACTAGATGGCTCCTGTTATTACAAGAGTTCAATATCACCATCTTTGACCGACCTGGAAAAGAGGTAGTTGATTTTGTTTCATGCATTAATCATGAGGGTGATAATATTATTGTTGATGATATTTTTCCATATGAGCATATTTTTTCCCTCTCCATAAACACCCCATGGTTTTCATACATGGAAAATTATTCGACTACTAAAAAGTTACCAGCTCATTTTTCACCTCATGAAAAGCATTGAATTATCACGTAAAGTGCTAACTACTCCTCGGTTGGCCATGACATTTTTTGTACTGGACCAGACTTGATTATCTGTAGATGTGTCCGAGAATATGAGATACCATAAATCCTACGAAGTTGTCATGATGGACCATGTGGTGACCATTTTTCCGGCAAATGTACATCATATAAGGTTTTACATTCAGGTTACTATTGGCCTAGCATTTTTAAGGATGTTGCCAAACATGTGAGAATTTGTGATAATTGTCAAAGGATAGGTAGACCCACATCAATTGATGAAATTCCCTTACGTTCCCAAGTTATGATAGAACCTTTTGAGAAATGGGCCCTTGATTTTGTAAGACCAATTTCACCCATGTCTTGTAAGAAGAATTATATTTTGGTTTGTATAGATTATGTCACCAAATGGGTAGAGGCAAAAGCCTTATTTAGGGATACCAAAAAATCTGTTGTTGAATTCATTTATGAAGACATATTTACCCTCTTTTTTGTTCCTCGTGAAATTGTTACATACCAGGGCACTCAATTCACTTCTACACCGATGAAGGAATTAACAGAGAAATATGGGATCAAGCATTGTAAGTCTTCTCCATATCACCCGCAAGATAATGGTCAAGTAGAGTCAACAAACAATGTTTTGGAAACTATATTAACCAAAATTGTCCAATTACACCATAGGGATTTGGTTGATAGACTTCCAGAGGCTTTGTGGGCATATCGTACCACCCGGAGAAACACCACTGGGCATACCCCATACAAACTAGTTTATGGAAAACAAGTACTTCTACCAATTAAATTCCAAGTAAGGAATTTCTATATTGCTGCACAATTGGGATTATACCTAGATGAGGCACAAAAACAATGATCCCTACAATTGAACGAATTGGATGAGATTAGACAAGATGTTATCCAATGGACAATGTTAGTTCAAAACCAAAGGAGCAAGTGGCATGACAAATTTATTAAGAAGAAACAGTTTCAACTTGGTGATTGGGCTTTGTTGTTTGATTCCCAATTCAAAACTTTTAAAGGAAAACTTACCACTCAATGGTTGGGTCCTTGTGAGGTAGTTATCGTGTATGATAATGGGGATGTTAATATAAAAACAA
This sequence comes from Picea sitchensis, assembly GCA_010110895.2. Taxonomy (NCBI): domain Eukaryota; kingdom Viridiplantae; phylum Streptophyta; class Pinopsida; order Pinales; family Pinaceae; genus Picea; species Picea sitchensis. The sequence continues at coordinate 76,830 of SNQJ01S0006789.1, read as the reverse complement.
TTAATGATGGACAAGTCTGTTTCGTAGTGAATGGACACCAACTTAAACTTTACCACAGACCCATTTCCAAACAGGATTTTCTACAGGTCATGTCAACCGACAAGGCATTGGTATTAGAGGATGGGGAAGTTTCTTCTCCCTCCCCTTGTTCTTGAAACTGTTTTTGAATTCTGATTGTACATATGTAAAAAATTTAAAGTGTGTTTTTGCTGATAAACAATTTTAGAGATCTCTGCAGGTATTTATTTCACCTCAAGTGGACAACTTCAAGGAGACAAAAAGGGAAGTATTTTACTTCAGAAAAAAGATGTTTCTATATTTGAACTTTTTTGTCTGCTTAAGCATCAATTGAATAATGAATTTTTATTATGCTTAGAAATTGCTTCCTGTAAATTAGCCATTTTTACAAGATTTCAATCTTCCTTTCTCTCAAGGCATATTTAGGAATTTTCTCATAACCTCCACCACTAGAAGATATAAGTTACACCCTTTCTTATCAAACCTAGATTTTACTCATACAATTTCCCCAAGAACCCTGAGTGGGTGAGTAAAGTATCTTTATGAAGGAGTAGCAAGAAGGTTTGATTAGCGGTTAGCCTTGGAAACATCAATACAAATTTAAAAAAGAAGAAAGTGAGTAGGGCCTGAAGATACCTTTCTGTTATTTTCCAATGGTACCATCCACTACACACTAAAAATTCTTGATCATACCATATCTTTAGATAGGCTACGTCCACTTAAGTATCCCTTACATCAGGACAATCTATGAGGAATACATATAGAAGAGTCATCCTCTAACATAAATACCACCCCAGTCCTAAGTAAAAAAAAATTGAGATTCCTCCCCATCTTCTTACGAAAAGAAATATTTATACAAAAATCTTAAAAGATGGTGGACTAATCTCTGTTGTAAAAGGGTGTAAGAGGCTAACCTGTCGAGATACTGAACATGTATGATGGAAGCGGGTACCGGCCTATGGTATGACTACGTAAACCCATCAGAGTAATGAACAGGCTTGCTGGCAGCGGGGCATTCTACCTAGCGAGGGTGATGATCTAACAAACAATAAATAAAATTCCTAAATCTTAAAACTTGTCCTGATGTACGACATTACTTGTAGGCAAAGCTGAAAAGAAGTATGCATGGTTATGCAAAGGTAAATGAACTCCATCACTCTTTCATTGGGAACTAATTTTAAGACAATCTTAAGACTCTCTCGCCTACCTCTTCTTAACTATATGTAGATGTTTTGTCCTACAGGTGGGCCCATATTTTAATCGTCTCTTCAGACTAATGTGTGAAATTTATCTATACACTTGGAAAACTATAAATCTTAGGCTATTGGGAGAATTGAATGGTTCCCTATATATTTTATTGTGATGTGTCAAAATACTTAGGAGTGGGGGAGGGGTTTCCTGAGCTGACAAATGATAAACACTGCCATCTATATTACAATCCATGAGAAGAGGAAGTAGAATCTCTGTAAAAAATTATATCATATTGTTTTTACGATATCCTGGGCTATTATATCAACAATTTTTTGTTTTAGTATGCTAAATTCTATATTGATGACATCAATGTGTGTGTTATAAGCATGTGGTGCATTTTTATGTTTATATAATGGAAGACTTCTTAACTGGTTCCTTATGACAATTACAAATCAATAACAAATTGTCAAATTCTCACTACAAATCTGTGTTACACGCCTATGAAAAGAGGAACAAGTTTTTTTATATTGTTACAGATCGATGACAAGGCAATCAATAATGGATAATCCTATTAACACTCATCCTACCCATGCTCCATGCTATTGTTCACCATGACTTCCATAAATTGTTTAAGCTAAGTGCTATGGGTGAAGTTCCATTATGATTGGGATAATTTCCACTTACACAAGAGGACCAAATGGAGTGTTATCTAGAGGGTCGGATGGAGTGCCATCTGGAAGACCAGAGGAAGTGCCATATGGAGGATTGGGTGAGGTATGTATATATTGTAAATGACCATGATTTCGTGTAGGAATGATCGTTCGAATTAATTACACATGTTGCAATGGTAAGTTCGGATGGGTTGAATGGTATATTTTTCAAAATTCATGTTAGTAATCGCATTAAAAATTTTAAATGCATTTTTATGATCAAATGTCCAAGTTGAAGACTTGGACATTGATTTCATTCTCACATGATTCTGTTTTCCTCCAAAGTACACGCCATTCAAAATTCAAACACAACGCAATTATAGTCGCACATGGCGATCGTGTATGATGAATTTGCCCACGAATTCAACCGTTTCCACCACAATTGTATTAAAAAATGGGTACTCTTCCCCAATTTCCATTTCCCTAGTCCTCTATTTGTTGTGTCACACTCACCCTCTAGTTGATTTCTTTCTCCTGGTCATCCTCCATGTTGTAACCGTGCCAACCTCTATGAACCATCCTCCTACGTTGAGCTACTAGCCATGTCATAATTCACAGAGTGTAGAGAGATCTTTCTTTGCATAGGGTGGGGACCATTCTTGGTCAGTCTGTAGGGCCACGACAATTATTTCTCACTCCAATTCTCTCTTGGGTTCGATGGGAGACTAGTTCGCGTAGGGTCTCTGGTCTTCTTGGTCTCTGAGGAATCTATTTCCTCAGCCACGAAATTGCCACGAGTTGGGGATCGATGGTTCAAACACCATCAATTGCCACATCCAAACTATAATAGATTGTTCAAGCCTGAAATTCAAAATGTTTCTAGAGAAAAAGGGTACTCAAAAGAATGGATTAAATATGAATTGATTAACCCCCTGATCGTAATTACCTGGCTCATCACCTATGAAGGTAGGTACACTATTTTTAAAGCTTGTCATTTTCATCTGTTAGCCCATTTTCAATTCAATAAACCCCTGAATTTTCCTTTCTACTTCCTAAAAATCCTTGAGAAAATTTCTTCCCAAATCCATAAAAAATTGGCCAACCCTCACAACATTTTATTCCACCATGGCCTCATTAAATTTCTTTTTATATCTGAATTGAAAAACATAGCAAGACATGGGACGATTTCCTCTATCAATTCTCAAATCCCCATCTCACAGTCAATACAAGAAATATATTATTCTATTCAGGGGTTGTCACCCCTCCTAAGCCTCATCCTCCAAAAACTCTAAACCCTCCAAATCAAACTATCTCCCTGGCTGATAAAAAGGCCAAAAAAATTATTGATTCCCCTGCAACCTCATCTGGTAAGAAAATAAAAAATCCTGCTAATAATTCCCCATTGCCTTAAACACCTATTGATCCTCAACCTAAGAAGCTACAAGATGCATTCCATCAATATTTTCCTTGGGTTCCTATAAATAGGAGAGGAGATAACCAATTTAAGGGGGAATCCTTTCGGAGAAGCACCCGAAGTATGAGTGGCAAGCCCGATATCAAAACTCCAAGCACTTCAGATCCTATCCAGTTGTCTTCTGATCATGATAGGCCCCATAAAATACTCATAGAAGTTTCTATAGAGGATTCTAATCCCAATAAAGAGGTCAAATATGAACCTATTACACCAAGTCTCCCTCAAAAAAACAATGTTACTCCTTCCTCCCAGATACCTACAYYGTCTTCTAAAGTTGATATACCTTATACATCCATCAAGGAACCCAACCCTTCTTCTCTTGTGCCATCTRATCATACCCTAGTTATTGAGAAATTGCAACAATAAAATGCTTAGTTTCTTTAACAGTTGGCAGAATGAAAAACTATGGATAGGCATCTGCATCATGACAATGTTGTCCTACAAGAAAAAGTGAACTCTCTTCAGCGATTGGTTGATCAGATTATCACCACCAATCATAGTCTCCAGTTGCAATTGAAACATCATAAAAGGCCTAAGACAAAGTCCCCAGGGCAAGAGGTACAAGCTTCTAAAGCCAATCCACCCCCTCCTTCACAACTATAGTTATGTCAGGTGATCCATTTTTGTTTGCAGAGAGACCTGCAAATCATTAGGCATGGGGGTAATGTTGGGTTGGTGTTTTGACTATTTTTTCCAATGGCCAAATCATTTTTTCATATGAAATTATATATTATATGCTCTCATTTAGCCATTTTAAAGGTATTATCAAGATTTATACATCAATTCTCCATGGAATCGTGCAAGGTATGTATAGTCATCGTTTTTGCAATGATTTTACGATTAATTCATCTCAGTTAATTTATTATGAAGATGTAACGTTCTAGTTTGATTACAATAGGTCAGAATCGCGATCCAATCCTCCATCTAGTCCCTCGTCTGACACTCCATTTAGCACTCGAACTAACACTCCATCCGAAACTTGATCTAGCACTCAGAGTGCATAGGAGCTGGAGGTTATCACATCGGCGGCCTTTGATGGATGAATCAGGGATATGGGTTTTATGCCCACTCGTTCCCTCCAGCTATGGAGCTTGATGCATATCATATTGGGTAGTTGCAACGACCTCTAAGTGGAGCGCACAAGACTGTTAAGGAAGATGCTTCTGTCAAAACAAATTTAATGAAATTACTGTTTTTAGAGAGAGTCGACCCTTCTAGTGGTCGACCTCTCAAGATCTATAATTATATATAAATACAACTATCTATGACACAAAGAGGACATGAATTTTATTATTTACACATAAATTATCACCATTTTGTTGTATACTCTATTTTTATGATCAATGCTAATGTTGTGTTAGCTTAGTGACTGTGTTTTCCGATTGAAGTGTTGCCACGACCTTCTGGGGGGGGAAACAATGTTCTAGATGATTGTTTATACCATTATCTATTTTCATTTATATGTTTTCCTTTCATACTTTTTATATTTCAAAGTTGCTTAGTTACTGTGTATATTTCTTAATTTCAAATTTCTTGTTGTGTGTATATTTTAATTTCAGATCATTTGTCTAATCCACCTCCATGTACATCTTCTCTTATTTACATATCACTTTCTGAATTGTGTGAGGAACGTCCATGGTTGTGTGTTTATATATTTAGACTGCTAACATTTTGTTTGCAGGTTGTAGAAGTTGTCTAGTTAGACTGTTATGTCTTTTTCTCCCTAGCTGTAAATTACTCTGTAGAGTACTAATTTAGATAGTGTTTATTTATCAAGTTGTAATTTAAAATACTCTCTATAGGTTTGTTTCATTTGCTAATTTTTTTTTTAACATCAGCATGATAGGATAGAAATTGATTTTGAATTATGATCTCTAGTAGCATCTTAGTTGATTTTGAGTATGATCTTTAAAGGTAGCTTAGTTAACTTTAGGTTATATTTTTTAATGAAATCCCAGTTATAAATTTTAGTTATGATTTCTAATTAGCATTACTCAAGAGTTTGTAGGTTTGCACAGAGTATTTTCATCATCATATTAGTTATGAATTTGAATTAGGATTTATGATTAAGTGTTAATTATGAGTTTATAGCTTTCCTTGAGTTAGTGATTTTGAACAAAGTATTTTCTGGCAGTTGTGTGATAGAGTGAATGATTGATGTTGAATATCTTCAATATAAAGTTTAAATACCATATGGATTTCAAGAACATCAATGTTACTTTTATGATTGAAAAAATTTATATAGACTTCCTTATCCATACTTTACATTTCTCTATAGAAGTTAGCATTGAGTTAATTCCACTTGAACTATCATTAATAGTTATATGTCATCGTGATGTCATTCGCCACCAAAGACACAATCATCACATTTGAATATTGTCACAACACTCTTGCTTTTAGTTAAATAGATTAATGTTTATTCTTTGCAAGATAGAAATAGTTGAGTTTTTTTTTAAGAATAGAGCTCACTTGTCAAGATAGTTTTGATAGAATTGCTTACTTTCTTACTTTCTTGTTCATTCAGAGGTAGATATATCAAATGATTCAGAAACATATTATTGTTTTCTTATTAAAAGAGATATTGAATAGATTAAATAAATTTGAAATAGTTTACCTGTTATTTGTTTATTTAGAAATAGATTAAATAGTCTAGAGTCCTAGATTGTTTAAGGCTACTTAGGTCAAATAGTTCATAATTATATAATTTCTTGAAGCTCATTAATTGAAGGTTGCTTTACATTGAATTTGTTTTTTAAATAGATTTTAAAAGTCATCTCTTTAAAAACTAGAATTGTAAATTAAAAAGAGTGTTGATCCCTAGGGTAAACTATCTCCTTATCTAGACAATCTTTCCATTAGATTTTCTTTCAGCCTTGGCTCATACTGTGCCACAAATCTAAGTTTAATTACCCCGAGTTGACAATTTAATTAAGGAAATTAGTATATATAGAATACCCATCACAAATGTAGATAATTTTTATATGGAACTTCCTAGGTCCTAGGGGAAGTCATGGTTCACACAACCATGCACAAGCAAAAGATAATGACACTACAAAATAGACACACACATTATAAATTTCCATAAAAATATGAGTGCATAGCATATTTTTACCAACGTTGGTATAGAAGAAGAATAATGTATTCAACATACACACCCTTAGAAGGTTCAGATGGTCCTATGATTTCAACCCCGAAAAATTCCCTACTATAGTGAAGCAACCTCATAGAATCGACCCATTAAAAGAAGGTTCCTTCACACCCAATATAAAATCCTTCACCATAGAAAGATAATCTTTCTTCAAAATCCATGGGACATCATCTTATTTAAAATACCAAGATGAACCAACCTCTACTCTATTTTCATTTCTTGGCCGATGTATATTTTTAGTATTTGAAGCAATAATATATTTCCTAACAATCAATGTGTCGCTTTTATTCCATGATATGTGCCTATATAAATAAGATGAAACAATTTTGAATATATGCATGGGATCAAGTAAGTGGTCAATCTTAAGATTCTCCCAATATGGAATCTCATAAAATACATATTTCCTTTTCATCCCAATGGGGATTTTCTCAACATAGGTGTCAAAAAATTCAAGATCATTTAACATAGGTTCCCCATTTGAAATATAGAATCTCATAAAATAAATATTTCATTTTCATCCCAATGGGAATTTTCTCAAAATAGGTGTCAAAAACTTCAATATCATCAAACATAGGTTCCCCATTTGAAAAAAACAATTCTTCCATTTCCTTCTCCTTCTCTATGTCATATGCCCTATTCCAATCTATTAGTGTCATTATTTCAGGTCTCTGGGTTCTCTTTGGTTTACCATTGAAATAAAATTCATCTCTTCTATAAGGGTGGTCCTCTAGGAGGAATACCCTTAAATATTCAAGCATTGACTTTCATAGGTGGTTGGACCACCTATACTTTATATAAGGTCCACAACATTTACATCCATGATACCCTTTTTTAAAATACCTGTGATGTTATCGTATACATAACATGTTAATGTCAAAAATATAGTTGCACCAAATGAAGTATGCCAAAAAAAATTATAGATATAAACAAATCGATGAACATGCTTACTAGAGAAAACTCCTAGTCTTGGATAATCATGCATGGTGTACCCACATATGCCATACAATGTAAAATACCTCTCCATTAGGATGGGTCTTGATACATCATATACATGTATCCCTTCCCATAATTTCTTAAATTTGTTGATCAGTGGTTGGAGGTAGACATCCATTCTCTTCACTTGTCTTATACATGGGACTATAAGAGCCAATATAAGATGTTCATTCTTCACGGAAAACCATGGGTTTATATTGTTATTGATTGCTACCACTGGCCAAACATAATAGTTGGTGTTTGGGAGGGAATACAGATTAAATCCATCCATAGTTATGCTCAATTAGAGACTTCGTACTTCATCCTTGAATTTATCAAGCCATCTATCCTTTATATTCTTCATGGATATTGAATTTTATGGGATTCACATAACTCTTGGTTCACTTCTATGTGATGCATTCCACCCTTGCAACATGGATAATCGTTTGCAACAAAATATCCTTTGGATCCTTGGAATTATAGGCATGTGCCTCAATATCTTATGAAGAGGACCATGTGCCTTACCCTTGTTTTTTTATTTATGGTACCTGTCATGCCCACATTCTAGACATAGCTCTTTTTCTACATATTCATTTATGTATAGAATACAATCATTCAGACATGCTTGGTATGATATGTACTTAACACCCAACATTTTCAACATTTTATTTGCCTCTGTGCAGCTATTAGGCAAGATATTATCACTAAAAAGTTCCTTATCTTTGAGTAACCTTCAATTAGTGGGAAATAGAAATGTACACTATCATGAAGCATGAAAAACATCAACCCTTTTCTTCCTTCATTGTGTGAAAAGATTCCTTAAACATTTAGGGAACTTAATGGTTATTTACCTCAGAAGTGTCAAGAAACACATGTATGATATACCATACATTACTTTCAAGTTGTACAGTAACATTGTTGTCCCTAGTTGGATAGACCTTACAAGCCCCTATACACGACCAAATAGAGGGGTGGTTGTTGTGGGTGGGAAATCCCTCCTACGGACTAGCACTAAGGGTTTTATCATGCATGCATAAATGACCTAAAGATTCTTACTTTTTACCACCATCCCATGCCTAAACCCCGTTACTCATATGTAAATACAAGGCTCAAGAGATTAAGTTGACATACCTTATTTTTTGTGTTTGATGTCGATCCCTTTTCACACTTGGTTGTTCTTTGACTGCAACTCTCCTCCCAATGCTGATCTACATTCACTAAAGACAAACAAACAACTCCACATGCATTTGATCTATGAACTAATGGGTTAGAAATTTAATCAATCATACAACCAGTATTCCAATAATGAAAATCTCATATGGCGGGACGGGAAAAGAATTTTTTTTATTAACTTCACAATGATACCTTACAATGATAAAGTCAGCTACTGCTCCTCGATCTTGGTCCTAGGCTCCTCTTTCACTGTCTTCCAACTGCTTTGCTTTATACTTCTCTTTGCACAAGGATGGCGAAAGGTTGGGACAAAGGGAATGCTCAATCGAGTATAGTTTCTTTACTATGATTCTCCTCTTCTAAATGGGACCCCTAACCCTTCTTTTATAGGCTAGAAGAAGATAGGTATTTGGTCGAATTTCCGGCCATGCATGGCTGAAAGATTTAGTTAACTTACCCAAAGCTGTGTGTTCTGTCATCAAATTTCCTTTTTTCATGCTTTTGTAGGTACATGTGGGTTGTCTTGGGTCAGCTAGCATGTACACACGTGCAGTAATGGAGTGGGGCATGTGGGCCTTTATAAAAGGGGTTTTTAAGTAGAGTTGTTCAACAGTGTTTTGGCAATGAAGGAATCTGAGATGGCCTGATGCCAGGTAAACATGTCTGGTGCAAATTAGGGTTATAACAGATGCCCCCTAATGTGTGAGGTTAGAAGAGCATCTGATGGCTGAAATACATTAACAATCTTCACCGATGTGTCGAACAAGTCAGCCTAGGGACCAGAAATTGGGAGGTGTCATCTGCAAAATAATAATTGTCTCACCGAGGCAGGCATACCCATGCTTGGGATAAAATAAAATCATGGCTACCAATCAAATACACTGTAGATCCATGTCATATAACTATATAAAGTGTAGCCGCGAGCAATACACA
>SNQJ01S0006789.1:32135-53897 GCA_010110895.2 Picea sitchensis | reverse complement strand
TTAAAAATTCCTAGAAACCCTAGAGATTCCCAATATGGTCGCCAATTCTGTTGTGGGTGGGAAATCCCTCCTACAGACTAGCACTAAGGGTTTTATCATGCATGCAAAAATGACCTGAATATTCTTACTTTTTACCATCATCCCATGCCTAAACCCCATTACTCATATGTAAATACAAGGCTCAAAAGATTAAGTTGACATACCTTGTTTTTTGTGTTTGATGTCGATCCCCTTTCGCGCTTGGTCGTTATTTGACTGCAACTCTCCTCCCAATGCTAACCTACATTCACTAAAGACAAACAAAGAACTCCACATGCATTTGATCTATGAACTAACGGGTTATAAATTTAATCAATCATACAACCAATATTCCAATAATGACAATCTCATATGGCAGGACGGGAAAAGCAATTATTTTATTAACATCAAAATGATACCTTACAATGATAAAGTTGGCTACTGCTCCTCGATCCTGGTCCTAGGCTCCTCTTTCACTATCTTCCAACTACTTTTCTCTATACTTCTCTTTGCACAAGGATGGCTAAAGGTTGGGACAAAGGGAATGCTCATTAGATATAGTTTCTTTACTATGATTCTCCTCTTCCAAATGGGACCCCTAACCCTTCTTTTATAGGCTAGAAGAAGCTAGGTATTTGGTCGAATTTTCGGCCATGCATGGCCGAAAGGTTTAGTTAACTTACCCAAAGCTGTGTGTTTCATCAACAACTTTCCTTTTTTCGTGCTTTTGTAGGTACACACGGGTTGTCTTGGGTCAGCTAGTGTGTACACGTGTGCGGTAATGGAGAAGGGAACGTGGGCCTTTATAAAAGGGGTTTTTAAGAAGAGTTGTTCAACAGTGTTTTGGCAAAGAAGGAATCTGAGATGTCCTAATTCCAGGTAAGCATGTATGGTGCAGATTAGGGTTATAACAGTGGTGGAAGTAGAATTCAGGCTTTAGTAGAAGGTATCTACAACATTAGCTTCATCCCCTAGTTCATTTTGTTGGAATACATATAACAACATTGCCTCCATGGCTTGGGTATACTACAAGAAATCATCCATACCAACCTCTATATCATTTCCTTCATCCCAAACATGTGAAGAACTAGTGTTATTATCGAGGTTTTGAATTGGTGGCTCAGGACATAGTGGGAATTGAATAGGTAGTTGTTTCAACCATTCTTAGTATGATTCCTCTCTAAGTTCTTTGATATTGTGACTTGACATAGTAGCAGGGTGTAATGGTAGATGGTGTACAAGTCCCTCGTCATCAAAATCCCAATTGTAAAAATATTGAACATTAGATCAATAATATTAGTAACACGATGATTTTAATATGTTCAAACATTATACCAAACACTTATTAGAAGCATGAACATTTTTTCCCAATAATAAATATGAAAATAAGCCATTTATAAAATAAATGTCGAATTAAGAAATGCATTTACAAAAGTTCCATTGAAAATCCAAAAATACAATTACTCAAACATCTTTTTCTTATGCCCTACGAGGTTGTCTACATAAAAGAGATCCAATTCACGGTGTAATATCGTTGACCCAGGCTGGTTGTTGACCCAATGGAATTTTAGGATTGGTAGGGTAAAGAAGTTGTCCATTTTCATCAAACATCTTCTTGTGATATCTTTCTCGTGATAAGAGCTTGTGGAATGTTGGGACTACAATAATATCTTGAGCATCTAAACTTGATCCTAAATCTTGATCCTGCAAAATTCAATGAACAATTATTAAACTGCACCTACATACATAACATAAATTCAATGAGATAAATGAATTATCAATAGAATCTAGACGTATTGCAATAGACATGAGAGAACTAGAAGGACTTTCAAAGATACAGAATGAGCTGAAATATGAAGAATTGGTCTTTTGATATTATAATTTTTTTTTTCCTGCATTTGAGCCAAAACCATCATATTGGGTAGCAAAGAACAATCTAACTTAAAAAATAACTTCGAATAACTTTTATAACTTGTTGATACACTTCATCATATAAAGACGCATTGGTGCATATGTAGAAACCATACGCATCAATGCATTTAATTGAGAGAAGCACCAAAGACTGACCTCCATTATTGCCTTCACAAAGAAAAACCTCTGCAAAATATAAATGTGGATGTTTACATTTTCATTGTGCAAATTTAATTGTCTTACAGTGCACTATTACTTACACACCGCCCTAGTAAGTTATTAATTACACACTGCAACACTGCGTTTCGAGATATATAGTGCACAGATTTAATCAAGTTAGAAAAATAATGCGCACTTACTATCAATACAATGAAATTTGTTCTGAAAATAAATCAGTGCATTATACGTACACACTGCACCGATGTGCTACTCATGGTATAGCACACCGAAAATGTAACTTTCGAAAAAAAACAACATGCACATTTATCATCAATGTGCTAAAATATACAATGAAAAAAAGAGGAGAAATTTGAGTTTTTGTGTTTACAAAGGAAAACTCTTTTCATTCTTTTATTTGTTTGCCAAAATTTAGAAAGGATATTTGTGCAACATAGATTTATTAGCAAATACTTATGAGTGGGTGGATTTGTTTTGAAGAGCCAAATTTGAAGGGATTATTGTAGATCACATGGAAATCTGCAGAGGAGAAATTTCAGGTATATGATTTCATTCTATTAATAATCTAAGGCATTCTCCTATTTGATTCAAACAATTTTTTTAGTGCATTCCCAAACAAAAAAAGGGTTTCATGGTTACCTTTAGTTTTGGAAGCCCTATTTTCCTCACTATTTTTTTTATTTCTCTTTCTATATTTCACAAGAAGAATATAATTTTTTATAGGGTTTTTTATTTATATATGGATGTTTCCTATGCGTTGCAATGAAACCACTCATTGCATTGAATCCCAAATTGTCATGTCATTGTCAATTTTTTTTTAATTCCTTCACAGTGACCAATGTACTTTGTACCTAGAAATATCATCAATGTGTATTTGTTTGTAAACAACACCACTTAATTTAAATTAGAAATAATATTAAAAAATCCTTCTCACGGTCGACAATGTGCATTTAACCTACATACACATTAGGGCACATTGTTTACAAAGTGCATCGTTGAGTTTAAAATGGAAAAAATATTGTTTTTATATGGAAATTGCCATGTCTTAAATTTGTTAATAGCTCAATGGTGTGCAATAAACAATACTTAGGAAGCCGTGATTTTATTAATTCATAAAGCACCAATTGAATACAAAAAATTGTAAAACGTTTTCAATTTTGCAATGACACTACTATACCGTACTGGTGCATAAATATGTATGGTTGATGCACCAGTGCGTATAAATATGTTTGACACCCTAATGCAGATTAAGTTACAATATGCACTGAGATCTTTTTTTTTTTTAAATTAAGTAATTTTTATATATGACGATTCATAGTTTTTTTTTAGGGAGATTTTGAAAATTCCAAGGGACAAACAAGGGGAAAACCAAGACATGTCGGTATGGATGTCCAAAAAAGTGTAAAATAAGATGGTAAAATAAATGAATATAATTTTTTCACAAGAGGAGCCATCCCAACTACAATGTGCATCAGAGGTATGTAATCATTTATTTATTCTTTTATGTACATTGAATTTAAGTATCGCGTGAAATACTAATTTTCAATTGTTTTGTTGCAGAAAAGAAAAACAAAGAGAATCCATTCAACACATAATATAGGATGATGAGGAATAAAAGGGTTGATCACAAACTTTGTGAGTATTTAAGTTGTTGGTCTTTCTTTATATTTCTTGTTTGTTGTGATCTTTGTATTTAAATAATTAATTTACTCTTGTCCATGGACGTCTTCCAGTAGGTGCTAACATACAAAGAGGAACCAACCCATGGATTGATAAACATTGGGTTAAGTATGGGTTGTGAGTATATGTTGAAGAATGATAGTTTAATTGAACAATTTGCAAGTACCTATGTTGTTTAACTTCCCTTGTTTTATAATTAATGAAAAAATAAGGAAATTTTATACTGATTATATCGATGTTCTTTGTCATGTTGTATTAAACATACAAGAAACAAAGTATGTAATGCAAACAATAGAGAATATTTTAAGAGAATTCATGAAGCATGGCTTTAAAAGAATTGTATTGTTTATGAAAGACTTGGTGCTAAGGTATTTTTTTATTTACACAATCATGTATATTCTACTATATATAAATGTAGATATACTTATTACACTTATTTATATCTTTGTAGATGGAAGATGAAAGGGAGAAACATAAAAAAACAAGTCGATCAAGAAAACATTATGTTAAAAAACCAAAGTACAATATCACCTACAAATGATGAATAAATGAGGCATGCACACAACTCGAGCATTGTCAATAGTTTCACTGATGAATGACAATCAATACAATTGAATGTTACTGCAATTTGTATGTTTTGGAATATTTGTATCAGCAAATCAAAGATTGTGTTTAATGTATTCGACATATTGTCCCAATTGCATGAGGACATGTTACCAATAAGTGTAACAATTACAAATTAATTGCAATTTGATTATTATATTGGACATTTACATTGTCCCTTTTTTTATGGCAATGGGTCTCTTATTCATATATAATAAAATGGGTTTCTTATTTCATTACATTTCGAATGTTGTAAAATGTCGTGTTCCTGAATAATTAATATGTGGATGATTTAAATTGTTACAAATAATAGAGGTTTAATTGGTTGGATACCGCATTAATAAAATCATTATATCAAAATGCAATAACAAAAATATGAACAAATATTATTATAAAAAAATATTTGATTTTGAAATGATTAATTGAAAATTTGTAAAAAACAATGAATTAAAATATATACATATCAATGCATTGTATTATTTTGAACTCACTAGACGGTGTGTGCCATAATATAGAAATCAATGTGTTTTGAGTAGTCATACACACCGTTGCATATTATTTATAATAATACTTCGGTACGAATTATTGAGAAAACACATCATTTTGTAGATGATATAACATGCAATAATGTTTATCGTTTCAAAATTGTATGGTGATCATGTTTAAAATATACTCTTCGGCATTTAAAATAATTTACATACCAGTGCATTAAGTTTATTATACGAACAGGGTTTCTAAATATTATTTAAGCACCAATTCCTTTAATATATGCATCAATGCTTGGTAAAAATAAGGGCATTGAGATATCACCTCAAATATTTGAAATTTCACTGCCCTCGATGCACATGGTAAAATAGACATCGATACATACTAATTACACAAGAATTTGAATACATTCTATATTAAATGCACCAGTTCTTAGGATAAATTGATCACATTGGTTCTAACTATAAATTAAATGCACTGACGCGTACAAATCCTAAAAAACACTAGTGCTTCACATGAAAACAGGGTTATATTGGTGCATAGAAATTATAAGAGAATTAGTGCTCTACATACAATGAAAAAGGTGGAATCGTGTGTAATAGTTATAAATGCACCAGGGAATTTTGTTATTATATTACGCTTTGGGGAATTTGTATTATATTAATGCATCAGTGTGTTTTTATTATAGTAAGGCATTGGTGCATGTTTGTCAATACTTCACTGGTGTGTGTTTGTCAATACCTCATCGGTGCATTTTGACAAGAACAACACCAAAAAAAAACCTTTGCTACAACCTCCTCCTGCACAATTTTTTTTATTTATATGGAATATTTGCTAAAACCTTCACAGTCAATAGAGGAGGTTGTAGCAGAGGTGTTTTTTTAAATTTTGCCAAATTTTGTAACACTAAAAACCTCCACTATAAGGTGTTCTCCTTGTGGTGGAGTGAACAATGATATATAGAAAACAAATTACTAGTTGGGAAACAAGGAGGACCTAGTCTATGAAGAAGAACTAATGCAAGGATAAATGGAATACTAATAGTAAAATGTAAGAGTATAAGTAAAAAATGAAATTATTTTCTTAACACTTGTATACATAAAGCGGTGCACCTGTCCCATCAATGGACCAAAGAACACACTATTGTGTGGATGTGTTAGAAAAAACATGGTATTTTCACATAAGATGAGCACCTCAAGAAACCACTTCGAAAAATATATCAAAGATCAGTACACCAATTATTTTAAGTGGTTAAAACCCTCTAAGAGGGAAATATTCCATGACCCAACCAACATGGCCATGACCCAATCCATGACCCAACAATATATTATTGCAAAATAAAAAAATGTACATAATAGTTTCTCATAGTCGATCTTTATCAAATGTCCTACCATTCTCTTGAAATAGAGAAATGGACCAATCGAGTGTTAATCCATGAATCAATATAGTTGTTAGTATCGAGGAGAATATGATCCGTTGGATAACTTTATGTCTAGAACATATCGTGACTAGCGGATTACAAATGCATACCAAAGAAACACACTTTTACGTAAAGACACATTAGACCAAGATGATATTAACTAACTCATAAGTGTCTAAATATACTAACATCCTCCCTTAAGAACATCATTGGATAGGATTAAAGGATTTAAAAAGATGGCACAATAGGATAAGGAAGGAGGCATTAGAACCTATCATCCCTTATTGACAAATTCTTGAATTTCTAACATAGATCAAAGTTTAGAAATCTTCGCTTCTATAAGACACTTTATGAAAATGTTTGCAACTTGATCATCTGTAGGGAAAAAACGCACTTCAACAACACGATCATGAATGAGCTTTCCGATGAAGTGCATTTGTAGCTCAATGTGTTTGTTGCACTGATGTTGAATTGGATATTTGGTGAGATTTATGGCACTCTAATTATCATACCAGAGGGTGTTTATATGTTGCTACTGGAATATAAAATCTTAGAAATATTCTACCAAAGCCACAAGTCTTCTTGAGTTGCATTAACCACTGCTCATTACTCTACTTCTATTGAATAAAGAACATTAACCTGTTGTTTCCTACAATCCCAAGTGACAATTCTAGAACCAAGACTAAAAACATAACCTACAGTAGAATTTCGATCATCAGGGTTACTGGCCCAATCAAAATTAGTGAATCCAATCAACAAGGGCGTCCCACCTAAATTGTATTGTATCCCAAAATGAACCATAACCTAGATATATTGAAGTATATTTTTTGTTTCCTTTCAATGTATCTCATGGGGTGTTTTCATATACTAGGAAAAAATACCAACAAAAAAGGAAATATTAGGATGAGTCTGAGTCAAATACAAAACACTATCAACTAATCGATGATACAAAGTGGCATCTACTTTGGGTGTAGTGCATGTGGAAGCAAGTTTGATTATAGATTGGAAGGTACAAGGGGTTGGTTTACAATATTCCATGTGAAAGTGGTGAAGAAGCTCACGTGCATACTTAGATTAGGAAATCAAAATTGTTTCCTTGGGTTTCAATACTTGGAGGCCAAGGAAATAATAAAAATAAGCTAAGTTTGTCATTTCAAATTGCTTCTTAAGGCTATATTTCACATGGTTTAAAATTTTAGGGTCACTACCAGTGATGATAAGGTCATCAACATAAAGAACAAGTATTATGAGATGGATTGCTACTTTCTTGGTATAGTCATTGAGGTCATAATGACATCTAGAAAAATCAGTGTCAAGAAGAAATCTATCCATTTTAGCTTACCAAGTCCGAGGATCTTTCCTAAGACCATAGAGAGATTTCTTAATGAAACAAACAAGGCTAGAGTCATTCTAAAAACAACCAAGAGGCTTTTCCATGAAAATTTATTCTTGCAAATCCCCATGCAAGAAGGCATATTTAATATCAATTTGATGGACCTCCCATCTATATGAGGCAACAAGGGATAGAATAAGGAAAATGGAATACATTTTGGCTACAAGGGAAAAACTTTCATTATAGTCAATTCCTTCAACTTGAGAGAATCCTTTGGCAACTAAACATGCCTTATGTATTTTAACACTTTCATCTGATGCATACTTATTTCTATACACCCATTTACATATTATAAGTTTTGTTCCTTTTAGAAGAGGTACAAGATCCAAAGGATCAATCACCGTTAAGGAATAATATTATCCATTCATTGTGGTGTCCCAATCTAGATGGCAATAAGCATTTGCAAATTTTTTTGGATCATGAGTCTCTAAAACTTGAGCCAAAATAGAGGAGGATCACTAGAACTATGAACATGTATGACACTGATATGTAGGATCACCAACGATATCACCAATTACTTGTCATGTTGAATTGATCCATTTGTTAAGAGGTGGTGTTGGTGTAGGTTCATGTTCAATGGAATCATCTAGAGGAAGGTGAGGAGGGAGAGGTGGATTTTCATTCTCATTGTCATCATCTAAAGAAGAAACCAAAATAGGATAATTGACATAAAAGTTTGGAAGAGAAGATGACACAAAAATTTAATTAGGTTTGTAGGCTGGGATATTTTCCTCAAACTTAACATTTATTCTAATAATGATTTCATTGGAATGAATTTGAAAAAGTCTATAACCTTTTACATCTTCAGAATATCCAACAAAAATACACTTCTCTCTTTTAGGTTGTGATACTTTCCTTTTCTCTTTAGGAAGGTGAGCCCGTGCTTCACTACCAAACACACAGAAGTGGCTTACATGTGGCTTAAATTTAGTCCATGCTTCTTATAATGTTATATTTTTAATGCCTTTGTGGGAGTGTGATTAACTATGTAATTGGAACAATTGATGGCATCCACCCAATAATGAAGACACAATCCCTTATATTGGATCATACAATTTTCAATTCCCTTAAAAGTTTGATTCTTTATCTTGGAAACACCATTTTGCTATGGTGTATTTGGAACATTATGTTGCATTTGAATGCCCTTTGTAGTGTAATAAGTTGCAAATGTTTTTTTAACATATTCACCTCCATTATTTATTCTTAACCCTTGAATTTGATGTCCAACTTGTTTTATTACAAGGGCCTTATAGGCCAAAAACATGTCAAACAAATCACTCTTAAGTTTTAAGAAACAAACCCAAGTGCATCTGGACAAGTCATAAATGAAAGTTAAAAAGTAAATTAACCCAAATAAAGAAGGAAAAGGAAGAAGTAAAACACAAATCGCTATGAAGAAACTGCAAGGGGGCCAAGGTGTGCCAAGAGGCACTTTTGTCAAAATTATCCTGATGATGTTTGTTGAGAATGCAATCAGAGAAAACACCATATCTACAAGAAATGAGAGGAAGAACAATCACCATATTTTGATTTCATAGTTGTTGCAATGAGTGATAGTTTATATGACCAAACTGCTCATGCCAGATTTTTCTCAATTCATCACTATAAGCAATAAAAAAATATGGAAAAATGATGACCCAAACTTGTCAAATTTATACAACCTGGTAATATCATCAACAATTCAAGTTTCTAGGACATGTTTAGGATATTTAAATCCTTGATTACAACTTGGTGAGGTGAAAGCTCTACTATTTTACCTTCACTTGAATGAATTGTTTGATATATTTATAGAAGGTTGCAGGAGATACTTAGAACACATAATACATCATTGAAATGACCATCATGTAGCTGGAAAATTCCAAACCCTACAAAACTAAGAGATCTATCTTCACCGAAAAAATTTGTGTTTGGTGTTAAACTCATTAGGAGCATAAAAAAATGGTTTTTTCCATATCCATCTGATACGATGTTCCAAAATCAATAATCCACTCATCATAAGAAGAAGTAGATGTTGCATTAAGGGAGAAACCAAAAGAAAAAAGTGCATTTCCATGAGAAGAAGAAAAATCAAGATTGGTGATGTGTTTCTTAATCCTTGCTTCTAAGGCCTCCATATTTATAAACATTTAGACTCTAGATTACCATCTCACCCACAAAAATCACAATGCATATCAGTCTTCTTACTTTTTTACTTTGTTCATTTGTGACCATTGGGTGTAGAAGTTGGATAAAAGAGTTTGGGACACTTGTTTTGCTTGTTGTTTCGAGGATGTTGCTTCTTTGGATGCTTAGACTCAATAGAGGATTTTGTGTATGAATCCCCTAGAGCGTCTTTGGTGGAATAAATGGTAGATACAAAAATGGAATATGCACTACCAAGATTAGAAAGAAAAACATATATGCATCTATCATCCTTCATATCTATTTTACAATCTTGAAGTAAAAGTCTAACTATTTCAAACTTAGATAAATAATCTCAATGTAAGTGAAATCATTGGGATTTAAGGTCATTATTTGATTTTTAGGATGGTGGGCTTGAATCACATTGTGTTTACCAAACACCTTTTCCATCTTATCTTAAGATTCATTTGGGTCATCAATTCCTTTAAGGTGAAACCATAAATTAGGAGAGATGGACATTATTATTAATCCACAAGCTTCGTCATTCTTATTATCCCATTTATCTTTCTTGTAAGCATCAGTGGGATTTTTTTCATTCCCAAGGTAATCTAGTACAATCATTTACTTCATAGTACATCCTCCATATGGGATTTCCATATGAAGTAGTTATTGGTAAGCAAAATATCACTTGGAGTAGCCATATTAAAATATGTAGGTAATATAGATTCAAAAGTTAAAACTGTCTCTATGGATGGAAAGCTCTCAAAAAAATATGTAGTTAAAAAAAAAAATGATATTGAAAACGAACTTCGGATGTGAAAGTTATGCAACCAAAGTGCACAAAAAGTAACCAAAGTTCCACGCGACAGGTAGAAGTTGGTTCACATGGTGATGGATGCAGAATGGGGTTGCTAAATAAAAAAAATACTTACCCTGTCTTCTGTAAATTTTCCTATAAGCTCACTTTTACAAATAAGTTACTTATGAATTGACCCACTTTTATAGAATAAGTGAAAATAACTTTCACAATGAAGTTACTTTATACATTAAAGTTGCATGAAAAAAGTAACTCAACATTTCTTACTAATAAAGTAACTTTCAACCAAGTGAGATAATATTAAATATATAGAAAATGTTATTGAGGAGGGGGGATTTGTTTTTCCCTCAAAGTGCATGCTTACCCCCAAAACCCTTGTTTTTGCTTGCAAACAAACTCCAACATGGCCATACAAAAAAAACAAAGTTTACAAAAAAAATATTTATGAAACTTTATAATAACGGAGATAGATCTTGGTTAGCTTTCCCGGGAAAATGCAAGTTTTCTCTCTATTTATGATTTGTTGAGCTCGCATAAAGAACAGAGCAAAGAGCATACATAGAAAATAAAACACTTTACACTATATTTTTTATTTGTTGAGATCACATAGAGCACATAGAAAAGAGCATACATAGACCAGAAAGAGTAGAAAACTGGGAATAAAACAGTAAACACAAATATTAATTCTATAAAAAAAAAAATTACAAGGGTGTAATCAAAATTCACCTCTGGATCTGATAAAAATGGTCCTATCTTGGTCAAACAAAAACCTTTTTGAGTGAAAAATAAATAATAGTTTTCTACTCAAAAAAATGCTTCAGATGCAATGGAATAGTCCTCTCATCCTAGAAATGCATAAAAATAGTGAAACACGGAAATATTTTGTTGCATGAGGCAACACAAGTTCAAGATCTCGATCAATAATGAGAGCATGTCTTAAAATGGGATCTGATACCATCTTCGACAAAATAGGGTATTTCAAATGGGATGAACACCTCAATAAATCACTCAAACAACCGAATCAAAGATTAATACACCAACAATTTTACATAGTTAAAACCCTCTAAGAGGGAAACAGTCCACGACCCTAACCAACATGGCCACTTGAGGAAATATAATAATGAACAAGAAAAAAAATTACATAAGAGTTTCTCACATTTGATCTTTAGCAAATAAACCTTCGTGCTCTTTAAATAAAGATCATGGACCAAGTAGGTGCTAAGCCACGAATCAATATAGCCATTAGTATCGAGGAGAGTATGACCTATTGGATCATTGTATGTATATAACATATCATAACCATCATATTACAAATACATATTAATGCATACTAAAGAAACACACTTTTACCTAAAGATACATTAGACCAAGTTGATCTTAACTACCTCCTAAGTATCTAAATATCCTAACATGTAGGTGTTTTTTTGTGTATTTTTCCTTTTCAGGTGTTAGGGACCTAACCTCCCTAACCCCTCACGTAGATAGAATAATATATTTCCATGTAATAAAGGCTGACATTAGTTAATAAGGCCTATTTAATAAATTGGAATAAGTAAATGTAAGAAGACCTAATACAAGCTTTTGCTTCTAGAAGGATCTTCCTCTAGAATAATATTTAGAAGATAGAATTATAATAAATAAGAGTAGGAAGCATGAGAAGTTTTGTCTTGAGAATTATTGTAATAGAGTGTTTCTCTGTTGGAGGTTGCCCCCTCGAAGAGGAAAGTGAACATTGTTTCCTATCAAGAAAGGTATTGTTTTGGTGTTTTGGTTTCATCTATTGTGTTGTTCCATTGTTATTCTCTGCAATATTTCTGTTTTCAGCTATTATAATAGATCTGGTACCTTACAAGTGGTTTTAGAGCACTTTCTTGGGTATAAAATTGTGGGTTTTGTTTTTAAGGTAGAGATGTATTTCAACGTCTTAAAGCTATAGAGATATGTCATTCAGTGCATAAATTCACAGTCGGGGAAGTATACATGTAGGAAATACAAGTGGTACTTAAGCGCACATTGTTGGCCACCTTTGTAACCCCTGTTGGTACCCCTTCGAGTGGTAGCACATCAGACAACACCTATATATGAATCAACCTATATATCCTGAAGCCCTCCATAGATAAACTGATCGGTCCTCTGACTGGTATAGTGCCACTGAGAACAACACTCGGGAAGATATTCTCTAGTACCTAGGTAGTCGGGTAGTACGGCTAAGAGAACGACCTAGCCTCCTTAGTTGGTGCCATGATATATTGGGCGAAGTACTACTATTGGACCCCACATGTATATCAAAGAGCTATAACACAGGGAAAACCCTTGTATGTAGAAAACCTGAATACCCTAACCCTTGGGACAGAAACATAATAGACAAGATCTATTGTTGTGCAACCTTACCTCCTACATTCTAGTTGTGAAATTACTACACATTTCTTCCTGTTAAGAATTTAGGCATTTCAACACTGCAATATTCTTTTGTTCGGAGTATAACTCTGCAGGAGTAAAAAAAAAAAAATGTATGGGGCATGCTTGCACCCTTATTTGAGACCTATCCCGTTGGACTATGTTTTTCCTCCTGATCGCAGTGATGTTATTCATTTTTCATCCTTTTTTTTTCTTGTGGTCTCAACCCCTCTAGGCACCTCTACTTGGGACCTATTCCATTGGGCTCCTCTTTTCGTCTCGATCCCAGTGATACCTATCATTTTTTAGCCTTGTATTTCCATGGACCCACCCTCCATTTTCCACCACCTTTAGTTTCCACCTCTTCTTGTGTTTTCCCCTCACCGTGGCCACCACTCACAACCAAGAGCTTGAAAACTGCATAACTACCCAGATCAAGTCCCAAATTGACCACATGAAAGAGGAACTAAGGAAGGACATCGCTTCCCACCTTTTCATCCAACTTGCATCCCACCTTGAATCTCAACTTAACTCTTTTGTTGCCAAGGACCTAGAAACACTTCCCATTCCTAGCCTCCATTTCTCATCTAACCCACCTTCTAACCTCAAAGGTACAACATCCTCCAATTCCCAACAGTTTTAGTCCAACCTTTTTCATTGTCATTTATGTCTTCCACGAGTAGAGGTGAACAAATTTGATGGCTCATGTCCCACTGGTTGGGTCACTAAAATGGAACACTACTTCTCCTTGCATGGCATCACTAATGACTTGGAAAAACTTCGTTACGATGTCCTCTATTTGGATCCTGAATCTTGGCAATGGTGGAAATGGCGTCGAAAATCATGCCAATGATATATAGCATGGACACAGTTTGTGGATGAACTTTATGACCACTTTGACAGTGATACACACTCCCTGGGTCGTTTGACCAAATTGAAATAGTTTGGTACTGTGGAAGAGTTTATAGCGATGTTTGAGCAATTAGCTTTCAGAACAGAGGGTGTTTCTGATACCTTTTTTATATAATTCTTTATCAGTGGCCTCAAGGATGAAACCCGAGCCCAAGTCCTCATCACTCACCCCTCGACTTGGTTGGAAGCTACTCAATGTGCCAATGAAGCCCAACAGGTTGTTTTTCCCCAAAACCATAAACCTTATTTCCCTCTAAACCCTCTCCCTCCCACTCCTACCCCTCATCCCACCCCTCTCAAGATCCAAAAATTAATTCGAGTAGAAATGGTTGAACGCCAACTCAAGGGTCTTTTCTATAATTTTGATGAAAAATATTTTCCATGATACAAGTGTAAGAAAAAAAAAAATCATGGCCATCTCTGAGGATGTTGTTGATGACGAGACCGAGACTTCTCATGCAGTAGAGCTCCATGAACCAGATCCTATCACTCCGCCATCTGATCCAATAGAAGTTAAACCAATCATTTCATTAAATGCACTCACTAGCTTCTCTTCTCCCCAAACCCTCAAGTAATTGGCTACATAAAATTTCATAAGGTCATCATTCTCATTGATAGTGGTATCACTCATAATTTCATTCATAGATGCATTTCTCAACCCATTGCTATATCCATTCATTCAATAATTTTCAAATCATGATTGCCAATGGAGGTTCCATGAAATGTGGGGGGCATTGTGAAAATGTGAGTCTCTAAATTGGTCACTACAACCTGAAATCTCAAATGTTAGCTATCAACATGGGTGGTTGTGACATTTTGTTGAGTGTAGAATGGTTACACACTGTCAGTCCCATTCTTATGAATTTTAAGGAATTGACCATGCAATTTCAATAGGACAACCAATAGTATAAGTTCCAAGGCATCACAGCAGGCTCTCCTGAAATTATATGTTCTCGTCAAATGGGAAAGCTCCTTAAAAAAGTCAATTCAAACATTATTTCCCAACTCAATTCCATTCAATCCGTTGAAACATCATCTCTGCATCCTAACCTCCAATAAATCCTCTCCAAACACCAAAATATTATTTCCACTCCCCATGGCCTTCCCCCTTCCCATGGTGTTCATGATCATTCCATTCCTCTAGTTCTAGGAAGTCTTCCTCCCAATGTTCGCTCGTATCATCAACCATTTTCCAAGAAGAATAAAATTGAGAAAATTGTTCAAAAATTTCTTGATGCGGGAGTCATCTTCCATAGTACCATCCCCTATTCTTCTTCTGTTTTCATGGTTCTCCAGAAAGAAGGCACATGCGCATGTTTCCCGACTTTTTTGTTGTCAACAAACTCACCATCAAAGACAAGTTTCCCATTCCTATCATTGATGATCTATTGGATGAATTGAGTGGTGCTCAATACTTTACTAAACTTGATATTTGTTCTGGGTACCACCAGATACTTATGAAATAGGTTGACATTCCCAAGACGACCTTTCAAACTCATGAGGGCCACTATGAGTTCTTGGTCATGCCCTTTGGTCTGTGTAATTTTCCCTCTACTTTCCAAAGTCTCATGAACCATGTCTTCCATCCTTTTCTTCACCATTTTGTCTTAGTTTTGTTTGATGATATTCTCATCTACAGTAAAACATGGACAACCCATCTTTCCCATGTGGATCAAGTTCTCCATTTCCTTTCTCAATACCAACTTTTCCTCAAACAATATAAATGTTCCTTTGGAGCCTCAGAAGTGGAGTATTTGGGTCATATGGTTGGCAAGGATGGTGTAAGGGTGGATCCTAAGAAAATTGAAGCTATGTGGGATTGGCCTCGCCTCAAAACTCTTAAGAGATTGCATGGTTTTCTAGGTTTAACAGGCTATTATCACAAATTTGTTAAAAATTATATCACCTCTCACTACTCTCCTTAAAAAGAATGCTTTCAATTGGACGCCTATAGCTGATCAAGCCTTCCATGCTTTGAAAGAGGCTATTTACAAAACTTCGTTCCTGACCCTTCCCGACTTCAAAAATACTTGTCCTAGAATGTGATGCATCTCGGAAAGGAATTGACGTAGTTCTCATGCAAGAAGGATGACCAATGGCCTTCGCTAGCAAACAACTTTAGGATTACCATTTGGGCCAATCAATCTATGAAAATGAAATGTTGGATATTTTGCATGTTGTGGATCTCTGACGTCCTTATCTATTGGGCCAATACTTCCAAATTAAAAAAGATCATCAGATCCTCAAGCATTTTTTGGAACAACGAATTTCATCCCCATAGGAACAAAAATAGGTCAGCAAGCTCTTTGGCTATGATTATGAGATAATTTACAAGAAGGGAAAAGAAATTTTGGTTGTTGATGCTCTTTCCCAGAAGTATGCAGATGAAGGATCCATTTTTTCTCTCTCCTTCATTGTACCCGATTGGCTCTAAGATGCTCACCAGGAATGGATGCAAGACCCTAAAATTCCTAGCATTATCCAACAATTGCAAGCAAATTCTCCAGTTTCTCCAGGGCACTCTTGGCACAGTAACGAACTTTGCTACAAAGGTCATCTGTATCTCAACAAAAAATCACAAATCAAATCTACGGTGCTTTCAGAGCTTCATGTTTCCCCCATCGCTGAGCATTACAGATTCACCAAAACCTATGAAAGGGTCAAATGTTCTATTTTCTAGGATGGTATGAAATAGGATGTCTACACCTTTGTGGTTGAATGTGATGTCTTTCAATGGAATAAGGGAAAAACAATCAAGACCCTGGGAACACTACAACCGCTCCTGATTTTGTCAGCTATTTGGCAGGATATCTCTATGGACTTCATTGTCGACTTACCTAAATCAGGCAATAAATCAGTCATCATGGTGGTAGTTGATCATCTTTCCAAATATGCTCATTTATGTTCTCTCCAACACCCTTTAATAGCATCCAAGGTGGCTCAAATTTTCCTGGATAATATCTTCAAGCTTCATGGCATGCCTCATTCTATTGTCTTTGATAGAGGTCCCACTTTTACCAACAATTTTTGGCAAGAGTTGTTCCATTTCCAGGGCACCCAATTGCATCTCAGCACCACCTATCATCCGCAGACTTATGGCCAAACTGAAGTTGTCAACAAGTGTCTGGAAACCTATTTGAGGTGTTTTGCATCTAAATGACCGACTCAGTGGACTCAGTGGCTACCCCTTGCTAAATGGTGGTATAACACATATTACCATAATGCTACTCACATGACCCCTTTTGAAGCAGTATATGGACAAAATCCCCCTTTGGTTCTCTCCTACATGTTAGGTGTATCGAAGGTTCAAGAGGTTGACAACAATATTGCAATTCGTGAGGCCATTCTCCGCAGCCTCAAAACAAATTTGGCCATGGCTCAAAATCACATGAAACAGCAAGCAGATTAAGGTTGTTCCAAACAAGAATTTGTTGAAGGGGACCAAGTGCTTCTTCGTCTACAACCCTATAAGCAGAATTCACTAAAAACAGAACACTATCAGAAGCTTGCTCCCAAATGTTATGGTCCTTATACAATTCTCAAGTGAGTGGGGAAGATGGCTTATCAGTTAGCTTTTCCTAGTCATTCTAAGCTCTATCTTGTTTTTCATGTCTCATGCTTAAACAAGGTGATTGGTACTAAGTGTCAAACTCAAACCAGTCTCCCTAAGTTGGATGAAGAAGGTTCCATTTGGTTGTAGCAACAAGCAGTCTTGGACCAACGTGAGTGTCACCTCCTTCTAACCATTATTTTTACTTTTATCCAATAACTCTTATTCTGTAGCATAAGTAATCGATTGAATATATAGTTGATAATTCTATTGGGTGTTGGGGAGATACCAACATCAATTCAATAATGATTAAAGCAAGGCAAAACCCCAAAAGTGATGATGGTTTGGTAAGCTTTATGATGAAGTTTTAGAAACATCAAATTTGCTTTATATTCTCAAAACCCAAAAACTAAACTAATCATGTCAACCTTGGTCCACATCAAATCTTTTGGAATATCTCCCCTTATCCCTCAAAGAATAAACTTTCTCAAAACAATAAATCTCATCTAAAGTTATCTTTAAAATCCTCATTGGCGGCCTCATTGAAAGGTATATTAAAAAACAAAACCATGATCTTTATCTTTACAATATAAGATAATAATAAATCTCGATATCATAAAAACATTTATTTTCATCCAACCATCCTTTGATATGACAATTGGTCAACATTTATTTTGCCTCTCTATTATTTGTTTTGTTATCAACCATGGATTTAATTGTGTTGGAGAGCAAAAATCGAAGTTGGACATGGGCACATGTCTATTTATGAAAAGAAACAATAAGATTTTATTAAATTAAAATTTAATTTACTATTAAAAAAATATTTTAATAATTAATAATAATAAATTATAAAATAAAATTGTTTTTTTATTTTTATTTTTATGCTTATGCAATATCCATCAACTTCAACATTAAATAAACAAATCCCATAATTTTTAATGTTATATATCATAAACAAATACCCCTTTTATGAAAACTTTTGTCTTCCTAGTCTCTCTTACAACATAAGATTTTAAATATGAATCTTAGAAAATTTTAAATATTAAAAAATTTAAGCATTTCAAGGTAATGAAACATATTTTAATATGAGTGTGAAATTTAATGTAGGATTTTGTGATTGGTGGTGGAAGAGAACTTATTACTATACGAAAGGTTGAATGTTGTTTTGTTTTCATAAAATAATTATGAATAAATTGGTATAGATTATTTGATTTAATAAGTTTTAAGAGAGAAAAATTAAATATAGGATTAAATTTCTTAGTTCTTAAAGGTTAGGGATTAAGATGAATATATGTTAATTTATTTTATTATTATTATTATAAAATATTTTTGAAGAGAACTTATTACTATACTAAAGGTTGAAGGTTGTTTTGTTTTCAGAAAATAAGTAATTATAAATAAATCGGTATAGATTATTTTAGTCTCAGATTTAATAAGTATTAAGAGAGAAAAATTAAACATAGGAACAAACTTTTTAGTTTTTAAAGGTTAGGGATTAAGATGGATATATGCTAGTTTATTTTATTATTATTATTATAAAAGACTTTTTTTTTTGAAATTTTATTTTTTTTGTCACTAACTTTATTTTTTTGTCTATTCCCATACATGCACATTTATTCAATAGTGAATGTGAAAAATATGAACTCTATGAGCCTTCCACATTGGATCAGGAAATTGAGGAGAAAGTATGACCTACCATAGAGGACTTAGCACCAGAAGTTCATGCAAAGTTGGCAAAAGATACAATTTTGCAAAAGAAGTCTAGAACTACTAGACAGGGCCAACATGACCTTTGGGAGATTAATTTGAAAGGACAACTTCTAGGGAAGGAAAAATGGTACTTCAGGGAGAAGGTAGAGGAAAAATTTTCTCACCTCATCTAGTAAAATATTTTGGGGACTAAAAGCCTCCCTAAATGGGGAGGTATGATTTGGATTGGATCATTATATAATTTACCATATATCTTGGTACTTTCTAGGTGGAAGAATTGGAGGAGTTGGCTTACAAGGCCCATTTTAGTGGTAGGTCCCAGCTTGGAGATTTGGGGTCTAGAACCTTCCAGAGCGATTTTGAGGCAATAACAAATTTTTTGGGGGGTCAAAACTTTATGAGCATATATATAGTCCCTCAATCATAATATTTTACACACCAAGACTTTTCCAAGAATGTGAAAAATCACCTCCATTGGAGCTTGTATGTAGAAGGTATGCCTCCCACAAGTTGACCTACATTGTTGACCTCCATGGTACCGAGGTCCGAGTGGATTCCACATCAGTCACATTACTCACACATGTGGGGCTAGCCACATGTGGAATTTCAAGAATATTCTAGAAGGTCTGAAACCTAACACTAATTGAGGGTTGAGACATGCAAAAACTCGAAGCCTATATGGCTATCTGGCTATGCTAAATATAGGGCCACTAAGAGGAGAAATGGTTCTATTATTTAGTATTATACTTGTTCGATATTTGAGCAAAGAATCTTGGAGTGGTATTTGAGAGCATAACATAGGAGGAACAAGATTTTGTCGCAGCCATTCAAGCCACAATGTTAAAGGAAACTCCATAGTGAGTGCCCTCTTTCTTTGTATTTGCATTTTTCATAAATGGAGAAAAGAGAGTAGAGCATAGGCCTCACCTTCAAGATGGGTTTTCTCCCATTTTGGGTTTCCTAGGATACATCTTGTGTTCATTTGTGTGCATGGTGTGTTCATTTTCTTGTTCTTTCTTTTTTGTATTTTAGTTATTTTCATATATTTGAGCAATAAGAAAGTGCTAACAAATATGTGATCTAAAGGATAAAGAAATGTGTTGGAGATCTCTTTTGAATCTCAAGGACTTAGAATTTTCCACTAATTGTATTATTCTTGGGGACTTTAATGTCACTCTTAATAGTCTAGAGAAAAGAGGAGGAAGTTTCAGTATAGATCCCTTTGGGGAGAAATTGGAGGAAATGATAGGGGATTGGAGCCTCTTGGATAACAAGCCAACAAAAGGGATGTATACATGGTCCAACAAAAGAACGAGCCCTGGACATATTATTACTTAGCTCATTTTCTTTCTGGTCCATAGCAATATGTTGTTGCAACATCAAACCCTCAAATCTAAAATTCTACTCTCTATAATCTATGACCACAAGCCTATTTCCCTTGATCTTCAACTGATCCCTGATTATGGACCTATTCCATTTAGATTTAATCCCCCTTGGCTCAACTCCTAGGATGTGACAGATAGAATCTAGAAATCATGGGACACTTGGAGACCAAGCACTCTCGTGTATATATGGGAGCAAAAACCTAAGCTAGTAAAGAAAACATTAAAGGATCGGGCCAAAGAGTTTTTTATTTCACTCATAGAAAAGAAAGAGAAAATATGGGCTAAATTAGAGGAGACACAAATGCAAATGGAAATTAATGAGGTCACGAGGAAAATTCAAGATGAGGAAATTGTGTTGCAAAGTCAGTTTCAATGAGTTATGAAGCAAGAGGAAGAGCATTGGAATCTCAAATCCCAGAGCCTGTGGTTAAAGGCAGGAGACAGGAATACAAAGTGTCAGATTACTGAGAGGGGGGTGAATCAGTAATAGATATTTTTAATCCTTTTAACCACATTATGCAAGTGTTATTTATATTTATGATCAATATAGCATTATCATCCAATAAGTGCAGAGTAAATAAACCATGAACAAATGAAAAATCATACACATACACATTACACCAGTATTTTTTTACGTAGAAACCCAATGCGAGAGAAAACCATAGAATCCTTAATTCTTTTTCTTATTTGTCTTTAAGAATTACATTCATTGGAAGCACCAACTTCCTTTGTTTTCCAGCTTCTATTGGAAGGAGGCTCCAACCCCCTATTTTAGGCTACAACCTGAGGGAAGCTCCAACTCCCCAATTCTTTGGCTACAACTAGAAGGAGGCTACAACCCCCTATGTTCTCCGACTACAACCACCGATCCTTGCCCTGTCCAACCACCCTAAAATATAAGTGCTAAATGTAGAAACTGCATATGTCACTATCACAACCTGTTCTATCAAATCTGTCACTGAGAAACATGTCATTGTATACTAATCAACCAATCTAATCTGATCATATATACCTCAAATACTATACCACAAGTCTATACCTCAAACCATGTGCTAGAACCTCACTGTTATACAACCTCTATATGTACCAATAACTTCAACAACATACCTCAACCAAAATCCCTCAAACTTGAACCAATACTAAACTTCAGTAGATCTTCCTCAGATCAACTCTACAACAAGC
>SNQJ01S0006789.1:19693-32085 GCA_010110895.2 Picea sitchensis | reverse complement strand
TGTTATACAACCTCTATATGTACCAATAACTTCAACAACATACCTCAACCAAAATCCCTCAAACTTGAACCAATACTAAACTTCAGTAGATCTTCCTCAGATCAACTCTACAACAAGCCTTAAACTTCCAAGAGGGAATCCAACAGATTTACAAGGAAAACCCTCAACCAGAATCATAAATTCAACACTACACATATGAAAACCATACCTTTTTTCTTCTTGTAGCATTCTATTGCCACGATTTTGTTGTCGCAATTTTTCTGCATCGATTTTTCTGCCGCACTTTTTCTACTGCGGTTTTTCTGCCACGATTTTTCTACTGCACTTTTCCTGCTGCACTTTTCGTGTCACGATTTTTTTGCCGCGATTTTCCTGCTGCAATTTTCCTATCGTAGTTTTTTTGCCGCATTTTTTCTGCCACGATTTTTCTGTTGCACTTTTTCTGCCGCACTTTTCCTACCGTGATTTTCTACCGCACTTTTTCTGTCGCACTTTTACTACCACACTTTTTCTTCCATAGTTTTCCTGCCACAATTTTCCTGCCGCACTTTTTCTGCCATGATTTTTCTGTCGTACTTTTTCTGCAACACTTTTCTCTATCAATAATACCTAACCAAATAACCTTTCACAAAATAGATATTCAATAGTTTCGAATGGGAGAGACTTTCTCTCTTATTTATAATTCCATGTAGCTTCCTCAAGGGGTTACCTTCTAACCAACTTAACCCACTTTCCTTCTTTTAGGGATAACCCACTTCTAACCACTTGTCCACTTTTAACTCACCTTGCTACAAATAGTAAATTCTCCACTTCTAGTTCCAACTAAATTATTTTTAATTATTTTCTTATTGCAACAACTTAACCCATGAATAACTCCTAGTTTCACCCACTTGACTAGTCAAATTCTTCTAGGAGCTTCTAGAATTAATTTGACTTATTTGACCTTCTAGATAACTCATGAGGGTTTTCCACTTCACCAGTCCATAACTCTCTAACCATGAAGAGTTATGTGATGTTTTGCATATCACCAGAAATGGCATGACATGTACTATCAATCTAGAATAGTCTTACCTTCAAATATATTAAATTTCATACCATTATACATCAATCAAATTGAAGTCCCTTAATCATATTGTTGGGGCTACCAGAATTTGCTACCAGACTTTCTTCAAGGGTTGACATCAATGAAAAYYAACCCAATTAATCAAAACAAAGTTATTTCATAAGCAGGAAAAGACTTGATTGATTTAGAAGAATGTGAAATAAATCCTTTTGGAGGATGGCACCAAAATATCGAACTTTGATGYCATTAAGGAGGCGCCTAAGTTGCATTCTTTTGTTCTCTATAATCATTAGAATGAAGTAGAGAGAGGTAACATYGATTTKATGTTGGATCATATTCCAAAAATCRTTTCYAATGAATATAATCAAGAKTTGACTCRAGCTRTCATAKAAGAAAATATTTGGGTAKRGATATGGAGCTTAGAACCAGATAARGCCCCARGCCCTRATGATTTCTCTATATCCTTTTATAGATATTTCCAGTAACTTATTAAGYATGAMTTAAAAAKAATGTTGCAATATGATCATAGATTGTACAAACTAGGTGGGAATACSAATTCTTCATTCTTGGATTTAATACCCAATGAGGCAAACCCATCCTCCTTTGCAAGATTCAGGCCTATCTCCCTATGYAATGCTTCCTACAAAATTYTGACTAAAATTATTGTTGTTTGTCTTAAAAAAATAGTTCCAAAGATCATTTCTACAAACTAGGGTGGATTTATGCATAATAGACAAATTATTGACAACCTTTTGCTAACATAGGAATCTATTCATCCCATCATGTCAACCAAGGAGAAAGACATGGTTTTCAAGTTGGATATGGAAAATACCTTTTATCGAGTGAGACACTCATTCTTCTTCAAGGTTTTAGACAGGTTCGACTTCAGGTCTGCCTTCATATAGTGGGTATCATATTGCATCAGTTTGCCATGGATAACTGCTCTGACCAATGGTCATAATACATATTTTCTTCAAAGAAATATGGGTTTACATCAAGGATTCCCCTTGTCTCCCCTCCCATTCATTATTATGGTTGATTCTCTAAGATGAAAACCGGAATTCAAAAGGACCACTAGGAATTTCCCTAGAATTTAGATAGTTCAAGGAATCAAAAGTGTCATCCATTCCCAATTCACTAATGACACTTTCCTAGTAAGTGGAGACTCTATAACCATTGCCTCCATATTCAAACAGATATTGGATTCCTTCTTGTACACATCAAGAGGAGTGGTGAATTACATGAAATGGCATATCCATAGCTGAAATGTTAGACCACATGTGATGCAATTAATATCACAATTATTCCAATCTACTATCATTGAAAATTAGTCATCGTGTCAATACCTGAGGATCCCAATCTCCCTCTAAAATACATCATTGCAGGAATGACATTGTATTGTTAATAAAATCAGAAATAAATTTGTGCAGTGGGGTTCTCAATGGCTTAAGCCGATGAAAAAGATTGTTCTCATCAAATCTATCTTATCATCCTTACCTCTTTAGCCATGTTTGGATTTTCTAGTCCCTCGGTTAATCATGAACTAGATATCCATGGATATTCAAAATTTTCTACGGAAAGGGGAAAATATATTGAAAATAAATTCTGCCTCATCAATTGGAAGGTAGTGAGGAATCCAAAAGAAAATAGTAGATTAGGGATAATAGACCCTGCTATGATGAATATGGCCATGGGAGAAAAATTGATATGGAGAATGATTACGGGTAGTCCAACATGGTGGAAAAATATCTTTTGGAGAAAGTATTTTAGGGGAACAAGATAGCAATGCATAGAACATCCACTCAAAGAAACAAAACACTCACTTATTGTTAGGATAATCAAAGATTCCATCCCATTAATTCAAGAAACATTAACCTATATTATGGGGAATAGGAAATTGATTAATATATGGGAGGACAACATATATGGAAGGGAAAATTTGTTGACCCATGCGAATTTTTCTACTCTTAAGGTGTGGATGAGAGAGAAAGATATGTATACCCTTTATGATATATCCAACTGGGATGAGGATTTTGGAAATTGGGTGGGTTGGAGGTTCATATCTCCTAAAACAAATATAATTCCCCTTGTTCAATCCTTAATATAGACACTTTTGGGGTGTGCACCTTGGAATAGACTAAGGAAATATAAGAGGGGTTGGGGGGAATCAACCTTCTTAGTTAGAACTGGTTACAATGTTCTGCTAAAATCAACCAGTCTTACCTAGAGATCTAATTTGTGGAATAAAATATGGCATGGATATGGGATGTCAAACATTAATGTATTATGATGGATTTTGGTCCATGGAAAAGTGCTCACTTTAGATAATTAAACAAGAGAGGAATAATGGGCTCCTCTCAATGTTCCTTGTGTACTCAAGTAGAGGAAACCATACATCACATGTTCCTTGAATGAAATTATGTCAAATAGGTCTAGAAGTGTGTCATAACGAGTTTAACTAACATAATTGGATGGCCTCAATCTTGTGAAGAGTTATTAAAAAATGTTGTAGCATATATAGTGGAACCTTCAATAAAAGTCCAGTGTTGAAGAGAGTCTGATAAGTGATACCAAAGTATATGTGTTGGAAAATTTATCTTGCTTGGAACAAGCAAATTTTCATAAATGAGAGGATACATCTTAGGAAAATTTCCTCCAAATTTATATCCCTTCTCTCTGAACATATGTAGAACAAAGTCAAAATGAAGGATCAGGTTTTGGATGGCCAAGAAAAAGACTGAATTTCAAATTTTAAGTTGGATGGTGGTGGTGTTCCTCCTATCAAGGCAAGCATAACCATACTACCATAGTGGGAGATTAGGAATGATCAATCTAAATTTGTGGTTTGGCAAGTGAAGCAGAGTAAAAACATCCTTTTATTCGATGGGGATTATCGAAATAACCCAGGGTAAGTAGGCGCGAGGGGGATTCTTCTCGATATCAGAGGAAATGGGTTGGTTTACTATGCCTATGGGCTCAAAAATATTTCAAAACATCTCTCCGAGGCCTATTCATTATGGATGGGCCCATGTATTGTGAAGGAAGAAAGGATTAACCACCTTATGGTACTAGGGCACTTGATGCTAATTGTAAGAGCCATGGTAACCCACATAGAACCAAGGAGAAATGCCTTGCATTCCCTTATCTCTAGGATCAAAATAACGACCTCCAATTTCAATAGGATATCATTCTTTTATATAAAGAGGGAGCTCAATTATAAGGATGACCATTGGGACAAGGTAGCCTCACACCTTAGTGTAAATTTTTTGATAAAAAATGGGGTGAGTAGCATTAACCTCGTACCTTAATGAATATTAAGATGTAAAAATAAACCACATCAATTGGATGCAAGGTAGCTACTAGACACGTTAAGGGAAATTCGATAGGTGGTGATCACCATTCACACATTGGAGGCGTCTAGAGAAGTGCGGTAGTATTCAATATTGCATGTGTATACCGACATCAATCGCTCTTATATGGAATTTCTGGAAGGGAAGTGAACCAAGTTTTAAGGTGGCAAGGTGGTTTCGAGCATGGGTTTTGTAGGTTCAGTGGTATTCAAAGGTGTTTAAGGGTGGTGATATTAGGATGTGAGTTGATTTCCATGCTAGCACATTCCTTGGAGCAATCATTAAACCTCAGGTTATTTGGTTACTTTCCCTTGTTTTTGTTTCATTCAATGCCTATGTCTTGTTTTTCCAAGATAATCTTCTCAGTTTCTATTTTTCAAAAAAATGGAATTGGAATTAGTTGTCTGTGGGTTAAGATAGGAATTGGAATTAGCTGTATAGGGGTTGTTTGGTATAATTCCATTAGAAGTTTTGTGAAGGATTTCTTTGAGGTAGAAATGGAAATTCTCAAGTGGAGGGAAGCTTGGAAGATTCTTAGTAGGCATGAAGAAGCCATGGCAGTTAGTTCAATTAGGTGAACTCTACTACATTAATTTACCAACTTAGGGATCATAAACCGATGAAGTGCATGAAATTAGTTATGCAGGTAATATCCTCTATTCTATCTACTTATGCAAAAATGGAAATTGTTTCTCGTTTAGCTGCATAAATAGAGTTTATGTTAACCTACATAAATAATAGAGTAATTGCTAATGATGAAGAAACAAATTAAGAAAGACACATGAAAAATTCTAGACACTTAACATTATCAATTTGATTGATCATTAACTATAGTATTTCAATCATTTAAAACAATGAGAGTTTATGTAGCTAAAATAACAATTATTTATTCAATTAATGTATGATGTTTTAGTTTTCCTATGTAAACCGAAATAAATGAATTTGTAGAAAATGAAATAACCATAAATATAAATTACATGACTTAATAACAAAGCAATACCAATAGTAAATTAATTGAGTAATGAACTCCTCCTCAAGGGTCTCTCCTGGCTCGGGGAAAACTACTAGGAAAGAGTGTATAAAATTGAATTTTGTAAACTAAAAATATGTAACTCATGTTTTTGCATGGTAACCCGAACTTCTATTAATTCCAATGGAAATATGAGTTTTATAGTAGTGATATCAAAAGATATTATGTGTGTATATCAAGGTTTGATAGCCAATATTTATACATTGTACACAAGATTGCATAGATCCAATTCTCACAGATCTCATAAACTATTTTACAAATAAAATACCACATGCGTGCATCTTATATCAGATATTACAACTTGTCGGTATATGGAATAGGATTTGTCATCCATGTAATGGATAAATTCATGAAAATATGCATGAATTTCTCTCATGCTATCTCATGCTATCTCGTGTTTATTTGAGAAAGAAACAACTTGCGTAATGTGCCACTTGTTCATTCATTGATTGTAGGTTTGACTCATCTCATGTGTTGATTTGTAGGATTCTTGGCCCGAATTGATAGGTTGACAAGCTTCGGGAACTAATTTGGAATCTTCTACAAGTCATGGCTCAATCCTAGAATGTGCGTGACCCTATAAAACAATGATTCTGATGCAAAAATAGTTTAATGGATACAAAACTATATTTGAGTTGCTACTGAATCAAAGATTATGTAGAGACTCATTAAAAATAGTAACTAATTAAATCAAATTTCATAACGAAGAATGGAAATGAGCTTAGAATGGACAATTTACCTCTAATATCCTTCAATACACAAGTTATGTAGCTGAGTAATATATTTATGGAAAAAAGGGGTAAAATAGGATATAAGTTGGTTCATAGGTACAGGCTTTGGATGGAAGTTTAAGATAGAAAAGTGACAAAAATAGTATGTTTTTAGGACTCAATATCCCCCCCACATGGAAGATGTTGCATGTCCTCATGCAACCAAAATTGTACTATAATCCCTCCAACAAAAAATCAACATTGCTGACCCCTTTCCTCTTAAGCTCTTTTTGAATCATCAATCAAAATGTTCAGCCTGAAGATGAGGCTTGCATATGACTTCTTGTCTCATTAATCTTTGTCCTCAATCTTCTGATTCAGATTCTTTCCTTTCTTTGAATGTACCGTTTCCTAACCTCTCTTATGAGCAATTTCTTATGGGCCTCCAACAATTCCTTATCTCATTGTAACTGAGCAATGTTGGCCTTCAATATCTCATTTTCAGTATCGATATGACTGTCAAGGAGTTCCAACTCCTTGAGTTCCTCTTTCAATTTCCTAACCTTCTCAACTCATTTTTCTTTCAAGCATGTGGATGCTAGATTAGATACTAGTTTCTTATCAACTTTAGTGGCTTCATGTATCTCATAATAAGTCATATACTAATCAAATCCCCTTCCTTCTTCATCAGAATCATAATTTGGCAATTCATTTTTTTTTTTTTCTGAACTCGAGGAGGACTAAGAAATGATTCAAACCTGGGATTTTTACTTGAATTTGTTTTCTTTAAATAGTTATGTTGCTCCTTATCATATTCTTCAAGATCGATGACTTATTTGTCCTAAACTTGGCTACTTTCGTTTTGTTCTATAGCTAATCCCTTTGTCATGATTCTAGTTGTTCGATACATAATGGCCACAATTTTTTCTCTTCTTATTATGCATAGCCTTTGCTCTTCCTCCTAATTCTCGATATTTTGAATTTTCATCCTCTATTTCCTTTTATAACTTCAAATTGTTGACCTCAATTTTATTAATTTTCCCTATAATGTTTCCTCAAGGTTGTCCTCTAGGTTTTTAAGGTTCAGGGTTCAAAACCTTGACCTATTTTTCCATTCTCTGTTTTACATTCTTCTTCTTCTCTATTACCTTAGGCTTTGGATTCTATGGTTCTGCGTTCTCCAACTCCTCTTCTTCCAGCTCCATATTTTCTAAAGTCTGTTTTGGATCCCATCTCCAATAAGATCCCTTTGAGAATTTCAGGTTTTGTTTCCAAGCTTTGCAACTTGGAAACCCTTGGCTCTATATCATAAACCTTATTTTTGGCACTTTTGTGTTTCGAACCTTTGACCTCTCCCTCTACATGTTCCTTGAAAAAACATTTTTTTATTAGGAATTGCTACCAATTATCAATTTTCTCCTTCAATTGAGCTTCAACCATAATCTCAACCAACCCAAAGTGAGAAAAACTCATTTCTAAACTCTTGGGGATACGTTGTATCGATAATTCCATTTTCTTCAAACTATTCAATAGATGGAAAGGCATATCTAATTCACACCCCTTAACAAAATTCACGAGTAATCTGAGATGATAGTTAAACACAAGCCCATACATGCCTTCACAGGTCACATATTTATGAAGGATGAATAAAATATCTTTCCATTTCTTCTGGAACGTAGAAGTGGACATACCTTTGTTCTAGTTAGCTTATTGCGTTGGGTATTTAAAGAAGTATTTCCAAATTTCTCTGTTAATCTTCTTACTCTTGAACCATTTTTCTCCACCCTGAGGTATCCTTGTATATAGTGAAATAAAATCTTCAGATAATTGTAGTTGGAGGTCGCCAATTTGAGCCCTTGTGCCATCAAGTGACTCTGCAAAATCTTTGGTTACTTTCTTGTTGTGCCCCTGGAATTGTTTTAAGAAAGGAAACCATTCGACTCTCTGAAATAACCTCATACATTTTCGTATAAGCTTCTAGGATCTCAATCCCAATAGGTTCATGCCTTACCATAGGTCCCATGCCTCAAATTTGTAGAGTTAGAAAGAAATTCAACTAGAACAATACTCTTCTCACATGAAAAATGGGGAAAATAGTAGTGAATATATGGAAAATTTACGAATGAAGAGAAAAACACGGGCGATTTCATCTATGATGATATTCATAATTCGAATCATGCAAACATTCATGCCATGTTTCGTTCTATCATTCCAACTTATGGTGATGCTCTTGTATGATTGAATTGCCTTATCGTTCCAATTAATCACTATGTTATAATCCATGTCGAAATATAATTTCAACATGGATATCTATGATAAACTATAACTATGCATCGTTGGGCATAAAACTATGCATCATTGGGCATAAAACTAAGCCTATCATTTTCTATGGCTGTCTTTTAACCATAGATAACCATAACATTGTTTTAGAAAAAGAAATATGTGGTAAAAGTGAGGTCGCAATACCAAAATTTCAATCAAGGAAAAACAATAACACCGACAGTCACTTGATAACAGCGAAATCGCAGATGCACAGGGAGCAACATTCGAAGCCAATCGCTAGACAAAAATCACAGACAAAGGTTGAATTTGCCATCAAAATTAAAGTGTGTCTCAGTGGAAAACACGACCTGTATGCACACAGAATCATTCTCTGCCTGTACTGATTAAAAATGCAGTAAATTGTTTCTCTCAAAAATATAATGAAATCAGCCAAATCTCAGTCAACAAGTGGGAGAAATGAATACAATGTCTAAAGGTTCAATTGCAACCACTAATAGAAAAAGGGGAGTTGGTCACACAATCGGTTACTGTAAATCACAGAGAAGAATATAAACAATATGTAGAGGGTTATAAAATGTAGAGCCCCAAACACAACACAGAGATCAAACACAGTTGTGTTATAAAACACATAGAGTATTATCACCAGGGAGTGCATTAAACACAGAGCTCAACTATCTAGGAATATAATAAAACGTAGAGTCAAAAATTTAGGGGATAGGAATGATAACAATGGTGGAATTACTCAACACAAGAAGGCACAATAACCATCAATCAATCAAGAACAATCAACAGGGGTAGACGAATGACCATTATCCTTCGCTCATCATCTACGCACAGAAAAGCAGGGCATTAGAATCTATAGGTCGTTGTGCACCAAAGTAAAACTTGGCCATCCCATATCTCCCATGTGAATCAAGTTCTCCACCTAGTCTCTAAGCACCAACTTTTCCTCAAAAAATCTAAATGTGCCTTTGGTGCCTCAGAAGTGGAATACTTGGGTCATATTTTTGGCAAGGATGGTGTCCGATTGAATCCTAATAAAATTGAATCTATGCAAGACTAGCCTCTCCCTAAAACTACTAAGAGCTTGCGTGGTTTTATGGGTTTAACGTGATATTGTAGGAAGTTTTTTTGGAATTATGAAAAAAATGCAGCTCTTCTCACTTCCCTCCTTAAAAATAATTCTTTCACTTGGACTTCAGCTGCAGATCATGTCTTCCAAGCCTTAAAATATGTTATGTGCTCGACCCCTATCCTAGCCTTCCCAGACTTCAAAAATACATTTGTATTGGAATTTGATGCTTCTGGGAAAGGAATTGGAGCCGTCCTCATGCAAGATCACAAGACCTTGGCCTTCACTAGCAAAAAAATTACAGAGTGACATTTGGGCCAATCCACTTATGAAAAGGAAATGTTGGTTATTTTGCATGTTGTGGATCTCTATCGTCCTTATTTATTAGGTCAATGATTCCAAATAAAAACTAATCATCAAAGTCTCAAGTATTTCCTGGAACAATGAATTTCATCCCCGATGCAGCAAAAATGGATGACCAATCTATTTGTCTATGATTATGAGATAATTTACAAGAAAGGAAAGGAAAATGTAGTGGTTGATGCTATTTATTGGAAATATGAAGAGGAAGGGTCCCTTTTCTCCCTCTCCTTCATTATACCAGATTGGCTCCAAGTTGTTCATCAGGAATGGTTGTAAGATCCCAAAATTTATATCCCGCTCCACCTATTGCAACACAATTCTTCAATTTCTCCAAGGTAATCTTAACATAATGAAGAGCTTTGATACAAAGGTCATTTTTATTTATGCAAGCAATCCCAACTTAAATCCACAATGCTTTCTAAACTTCATGACTCACCCACAACCATGCATTCAGGGTTTACCAAAACCTATGAACAGGTCAATCGTTATTTTTTCTGGGAGGGTATAAAACAAGATGCCCGCACCTTTGTGGATGAATGTGAGGTCTATCAATGAAAAAAATGGATAAAATGTCAAATATCTGGGCACACTCCAACCGCTTCCAATTCCCCCTGCTATTTGGCGAGACATTTCTATGGATTTCATTGTAGGCTTACCTAAATCGGTCCATAATTCAGTCATCATAGTGGTCATAGATCATATCTCCAAATATGCTCATTTTTGTGCTCTTCAACACCCATTCAAATCCGCCACAGTGGCTCAAATCTTCATGGATAATATATTCAAGCTTCATGGCATGCCTACTTCTATTTTCTCTAACAGAGACCCCACTTTCACTAGAAATTTTTGGCAAGAATTGTTCAAGGTACAGGGCACCCAATTGCATCTCAACACTACCTATCACCCCTAGACTAATGGCCAGGCCGAAGTTGTCAACAAGTGTTTGGAAACATATTTGAGGTGTTTTTCATCTAAGTGGAAAATCAGTGGGATTAATGGCTACCCCTAGTTGAATGGTGGTACAACAAATATTACCATACAACTACTTGCATGAATCCTTTTGAGGTAGTCTATGGAAAAAATCCCCCATTAGTTCTCTCCTATATGCCATGGGTCTCGAAGGATTAGGAAGTTGAAAAAAATCTTACATTCCATGAGGCTATTCTTCATGCCTTCAAATACAATTTGTTCATGGCTCATAATCGCATGAAGCAACAAGCAGATCAAGTTCGTTCCAAATGTCATTTTTTTGAAGGGGACCAGGTATTTCTTTGAATACAACATTATAAGCATACTTCACTCAAATCTCAACACTGTCAGAAACTTGCACCCAAATTTTATGGTACTTATACAATGCTCAAGCGTGTGGGATCGGTGGCCTATCAATTCTCTCTACCTAGTCAGTCGAAGCTCCATCTTGTTTTTCATGTTTCCTACTCAAATAAGGTGAATGGAACTAAGTGCCAAACTCAAACTAGTCTCTCTGAGTTGGATGAAGAAGGTTCCATATGGTTTTAGTTAGAAGCAATTATGGCCCAGAGAGAGCATCATCTCCATCAGCACACCATCTAGGAAGTCTTAGTCTAATGGAAAGATACACCTCTAGAAGATGCCACCTGGGATCCGAACACCATTCTACAACAATTCCCTCATATGAAGCCTCGAGGACAAGGTCGTTCTTCAAGGGGGAGGTCATGTTAGGGACCTAACCTCCGTAACCCCTCACATAGGTAAAATAATATAATTCCATGTAATAAAGGCCAATATTAATAAGGCCTAGCAATAAGGAAGAATAAGTCAAATGTAAGAATACCTAATAGAAGCTTCTTCTTCTAGAAGGAACTTCCTCTAGATTTTTCTTTTGGATAGATAGATTTAGTATAAATAGAAGTAGAGGGTATGATAAATCTTGTCTTGGATATTATTATAATAGAGCTTTGCTCTGTTGGAGGTTTCCCCCTCAAAGAGGAAAGTGAACATTACTATTAGTAATCAAACTGCTCTTTCTGGTGTTATTCTGGTATTGTTCTGATTATATCATTGTTTATCTTCCATTT
Organism: Picea sitchensis; assembly: GCA_010110895.2. NCBI lineage: Eukaryota > Viridiplantae > Streptophyta > Pinopsida > Pinales > Pinaceae > Picea > Picea sitchensis. The sequence continues at coordinate 20,157 of SNQJ01S0006789.1, read as the reverse complement.
CTAGCTAAAATATTTTTTTTCTGCATACTATTTTATATATGGAATACTACAACCCTAACCCTTGAGACAGAAACAAAAACAAAATAGACAATATTTATTTCCTTGCAACCTTACCTCCTACATTCTCATTGTGAAATTACTACACATTTCTTCCTGTTAAGAATTCAATCATTTCAACAATGCAATATTCTTCATTTCGAAGTATAACTCCGTAGGAGTAAAAAAAAAAAAAGTACAGGTAATGCCTACACCCTTATTTGAGACTTATCCCATTGGACTCCTTTTATCCTCATGATCGCAGTGATACCTATCATTTTTCATCCTTTTTTTTCCTGTGGTCCCGACCCCTCTGGGCACCTCTACTTTGGACCTATTCCAATGGGATACTCTTTTCATCCCTATCCTAGTGATACCTATCATTTTTTATCCTTTTATTTCCATGGACCCACCCACATTTTTCCACC
>SNQJ01S0006789.1:0-19683 GCA_010110895.2 Picea sitchensis | reverse complement strand
TGTGGTCCCGACCCCTCTGGGCACCTCTACTTTGGACCTATTCCAATGGGATACTCTTTTCATCCCTATCCTAGTGATACCTATCATTTTTTATCCTTTTATTTCCATGGACCCACCCACATTTTTCCACCACCTTTATTTTCCACCTCTTCTTGTGTTTTCCCCTCACCATGGCCACTAATCGCAACCAAGAGATTGAAAACAACATCACTTCCCACATCGAGTCCCAAATTGACCACATGAAAGAGGAACTGATGAAGGACATCAATTCCCACCTTTCCAACCAACTTGCATCCCACCTTGAATCTCATCTTGACTCATTTGTTGCCAAGGAACTGGAAAAACGACCCCTTTCTGGCCTCCATTCCTCATATGACCCACCTTCTAACCTCAAAGGTACAACTTACTCCAATTCCCAACAATTTCATTCCAACCCTTTTCATCGTCATCTCCATATTCCATGAGTAGAGGTGAACAAATTTGATGGCTCAGATCCCACTCGTTGGGTCACTCAAATGGAATACTAATTCTCCTTGCATGGCATCACTAATGACTTGGACAAAATTTGTTATGGTGTCCTCTATTTGGATCCTAAATGTTGTAAATGGTGGAAATGGAATTGAAAATAACGCCAAGGATATATATCCTGGACACAGTTTGTGGCTGAAATTTATGACCCATTTGACACTAATACACACTCCCTGGGTCGTTTGACCAAATTGAAATAGTCTGGTACCGTGGAATATTTTATAGTGACATTTGAGCAATTATCTTTCAGAACCAAAGTCATGTCTGATAACTTTTTTAGAGAATGCTTTATCAGTGGCCTCAAGGATGAAATCTGAGCCCGAGTCCTCATGACTCACCCCCAGACTTGGTTGGAAGCTACTCAATGTGCCAAGGAAGCCCAACTAGTTGTTTTTTCCCAACACCATAAACCTTCTTTCCCTATGCGCCCTCACCCTCCCACTTCTTCCCCTCATCCCATCCCTCTCAAGATCCAAAAATTAACTCAGGAAGAAATGGATGAACACCAACTCAAGGGTCTTTTCTATAATTGTGATGAAAAATATTTTTCGGGACACAAGTGTAAAGAACATAAGTTGTTCATGGCCATATCTAAGGATGTTGTTGATGAGGAGACCGAGACTTCTCATGCAGTAGAGCTCCATGAACCAACTCCTATCACTCCGTCATATGATCCACTAGAAGTTGAACTAGTCATTTCATTAAATGAATTCACTACCTTCTCTACTCCCCAAACCCTCAAGCTAAATGGCTACATAAAATTTCGGAAGGTCATCATTCTCATTGATAGTGGTAGCACTCATAATTTCATTCATAGATGCATTTCTCAAGAAACCCATTTCTATATCAATGCAGTCAACAATTTTCAAATCATGATTGCCAATGGAGGTTCCATGAAATTTGGGGGGCATTGTGAAAATGTGCGTCTCCAAATTGGTTAGTACAACATGATATCTCATATGTTTTCTATTGACATGGGTGGTTGTGACATTGTGTTGGGTGCATAATGGTTACGCGCTCTCAGTCCCATCCTCATGGATTTTAAGGAATTGACCATGCAATTTCAACAAGACGACCAAAAATATAAGTTCCAAGGCATCACAACAGGCTCTCCTGAGATTATCAGTTCCCATCGAATGGAAAAGCTCCTAAAAAATGTCATTTAGACATTATTTCCAAACTCAATTCCATTCAATCCATTGATACGTCATCTATGAATCCTTCCCTCCAATATATCCTCTTGAAACACCAAAATATCGTTTCCACTCCCCATGGCCTTCCCCCTTCTTGCAATGTTCATGATCATTCCATTCCTCTAGTTTCGGGCAGTCTTCCTCTGAATTTCCACTCGTGTCATCATCCCTTTTCCAAGAATTGAGAAAATTATTCAATAATTGCTCAATGTGGGAGTCATCCACCATAGTGCCATCATCTATTCTTCTTTTGTTGTCATGGTCTTCAAGAAATAAGGCACGTGGTGCATGTGTCCCAACTTTCGTGCTCTCAACAAACTCACCATCAAAGACAAGTTTCCCTTTCATGTCATTGATGATCTATTGGATGAATTGAGCGGTGCCCAATACTTTACTAAACTTGATCTTCGTTCTAGGCACTACCAGATACGTATGAAAGAGGCTCACATTCCAAATATGACCTTTCAAACTCACGCGGGCCACTATGAGTTATTGGTCATGCCCTTTGGTCTGTGTAATTCCCCCTCTACTTTCCAAAGTCTCATGAACCATGTATTTTGTCCCTTTCTCCGTCATTTTTTCTTAGTTTTATTTGATGATATTCTCATCTATAGTAAAACATGGACAACCCATCTTTCCCATGTGGATCAAGTTCTCCATTTCCTTTCTCAACACCAACTTTTCCTCAAACAATCTAAATGTGCCTTTGGATCCTCCTAAGTGGAGTATTTGGGTCATATGGTTGGAAAGGATGGTGTAAGGGTGGATCCTAAGAAAATATATTCTATGCAGGATTGGCCTCGCCCCAAAACTCTCAAGAGCTTGCGTGTTTTTCTAGTTTTAACGGGCTATTATCACAAATTTGTTAAGAATTATGGAAAAATTGTAGCACCTCTCACTGCTCTCCTTAAAAAGAATGATTTAAATTGGATGCATACATCTGATCAATCCTTCCATGCTTTGAAAGAGGCTATGTGCACAACTCTTGTCCTGACCCTTCTCGACTTCAAAAATACTTTTTTCCTGTAATGTGATGCATCTCAGAAAGGAATTGGTGTATTTCTCATGCATGAATGACAACCAATGGCCTTCACCAACAAACAACTTTCGGATCACCATTTGGGACAATCGATCTATGAAAATAAAATGTTGTATATTATGCATGTTGTGGATCTCTGGTGTCCTTATCTATTAGGCCGATGCCTCCAAATTAAACAGATCATCAGAGCCTCAAGCATTTTCTGGAACAACGAATTTCATCCCTAGAGAAATAAAAATGGGTCACCAAGCTCTTTGGCTATGATTATGAGATAATTTACAATAAGGGAAAATAAAATGTGGTTGTTGATGCTCTTTCCTGGAAGTATGCAGACGAAGGATCCACTTTTTCTCTCTCCTTCATTGTATCCGATTGGCTCCAAGCTGATCACCAGGAATCGCTGCAAGACCCTAAAATTTTTGGCATTATTGAACAATTGCAAGCCAATTCTCCAGTTTCTCCGGGGTACTCTTGGCATAATAACGAGCTTCGCTACAAAGGTCATATGTATCTCAGAAAACAATCGCAACTCAAATCTACGGTGCTTTCTAAGCTTCATGTTTCCCCCATCGCTGGGCATTCTGGATTCACCAAAACCTATGAAAGGGTCAAACATTCTTTTTTCTGGGATGGTATGAAACAAGATGTCTGCACCTTTGTGGTTGTATGTGATGTCTTTTAATGGAATAAGGGAGAAAAACTCAAGACCCTAGGAACACTACAACTGCTCTTGATTCCATTGACTATTTGGCAGGATATTTCTATGGACTTCATTGTTGGATTACCTAAATCAGGGAATAAATCAGTCATCATGGTGGTAGTTGATCATATTTCCACATATGCTCATTTGTTTGCTCTCCAACACCCTTCACAACATCCACGGTGGCTAAAATTTTCATGGATAATATCTTCAAGCTTCATGGCATGCCTCATTCTATTATATCTAACAGAGATACCACTTTTACTAGCAATTTTTGGCAAGCGGTGTTCCATCTCTAGGGCACCCAATTGCATCTCAACGTCGCCTAGCATCCCTAGAATGATGGCCAAACTTAAGTTTTCAACAAGTGTCTGGAAACCTATTTGAGGTGTTTTACATATGAACGACTAACTTAGTGGACTCAGTGGTTACCCCTTAATAAATGGTGGTATAACACATCTTATCAAACTACTACTCACATGACCCCATCTGAAGAAGTATATGGACAAAATCCCCCTTCGGTTCTCTCTTACATGCCATGTGTATCGAGGGTTCAAGAGGTTGACAACAATCTTGTAGTTTGTGAGGCCATTCTACACACTCTCAAAACAAATTTGGCCATGGCTCAAAATCACATGAAGCAACAAGAAGATCAAGGTCGTTCTGAATGAGAATTTGCTAAAGGGGACCAGGTGTTTCTTCGTCTGCAACCCTATAAGAAAACTTCACTAAAAAATGACCATTATTAGAAAATTTCTCCCAAATGTTATGGTCTTTATACAATTCTCAAGCGAGTGGGGTAGATCGCTTACCAATTAGCTTTGCCTAGTCATTCTAAGATCCATCCTTTTTTTCATGTCTCATGCTTAAAGAAGGTGATTGGTGCTAAGTGTCAAACTCAAACCAATCTCCGTGAGCTGGATGAAGAAGGTTTCATTTGGTTGCATCCAAAAACAGTCTTGGACCAACGTGAGCATCGCCTCCTTTAGTGCACCATCAAGGAAGTGTTGGTGCATTGGAAATATACAACTCCAAAAGATGCCACTTGGGATCCGACTACCATTCTAGAACAATTCCCTCATCTCAAGCCTTGAGGACAAGGCTCTTTTTCAAGGGGGAGGGCATGTTAGGGACCTAACCTCCCTAACCCCTCACGTAGATAGAATAATATATTTCCATGTAAAAAAGGTCGACATTAGTTAATAAGGAATATTTAATAAATTGGAATAAGTCAATGTAAGAAGACTTAATAGAATCTTTCACTTCTAGATGGATCTTCCTCTAGAATGATCTTTAGAAGATAGAATTAGTATAAATAAGAGGAGGAGGCATGAGAAGTTTTGTCTTGAGAATTATTGTAACAGAGCGTTGCTTTGCTGGAGCTTTCCCCCTCAAAGAGACAAGTGAACATTGTTTCCTATGAATAAAGGTATTATTTTGGTATTGTGGTTTCATCTATTGTGTTGTTTCGTTGTTATTCTCTGCAATATTTTTGTTTTCAACTATTATAATATATATGGTACCTTACATCAGGTGTATGGATCATGGATCAATGATGCATTTGTGTATTAAGAAGAGAGGCAGACCTATGTCATATTGGTGCATGACCATTTTTTTCAAAAACATTTTCCTACAGCCTTTATCAAAAACTCTACCTTTATCAAAAACTCTAGTAAAAATAGTAAAAATCCTCCCCAAATGAGAAACATGGGAAATCTCTTTTGCAAAAGGCCAATTTCATGGCATTGTAAAGTGGTTAAAGAAAATATATGTTAAATGAATTATTATATAGCATTGTAAAGTGGTTAAAGAAAATATATGTTAAATTATTATATACAGTGCCCTACTTAAACAAGTGAGATGGCTACGAGCTAGTCCCTACCATGTTAAATAATTGTAGTGTTTGTTGGAGCATTAGTGCATTAATCAAACAAGTGAGATAGTTGCATAAACTACTTCATTGTTCTCTTTGATATCAGTTGCCATGTTAAATAATTGTAGTCTTTGCTGGAGTATTAGTGCATTTGTTTTTTTCTGTTTTAACCAAACAAGTGAAATAGTTACATAAACTACTTCATTTTTCTCTTTGATATCAATTGTAAGTACACCTTTGACTTAGAATGCAAATTTAAATCCAACATCAATGTAAATTAAATCTTAAATTATAAATACAAAAATTTTATAGTAATTTTTAAATTAATAAATACAAGAATTTTAATAATTTCTTATTAATTAAATATAAAATCTAGATACTAAATTAAAATAAATTACAAAATTACAAATATATAATTAAATTGTTAATTCAATGTAGAAATACATATTTAGAATTCAATGTAAAAATACATGTTTAAAAAAAACTTTAACTAATTCAAATTGTTAAATCAATCATATACACACAACAAAGTAGGACAACAAAACAATTATTTGTAAACAATAAATTATGAATATGTACAATAAATAATAAACAGCAATATCACAACAAAACAATTATTTGTAATCAATATATTATGGATATGTACAATAAACAAAATCTATATTATTGAGAGTATTCATCTTAACACGAATTATACGTAGAACTCTCCCTTAATTTTGTTTAAAATCGAAGAGTAATAGTAATATCATGAGCATATAACCAATATGCACAATAATTATAATCGTCCTAAAAAATTTGGTTACAACCCTTGTGTGTACAACAAAAACCCCAACCCTTCATGTGCTCTTTTACACATAAAAAAATGGCATTATGGTGTTTAAAGGAAACAAAAATAGAAAATAATAAGATATTTTCAAACCAAATCTTAGAAAAAATATTAAATCAATTGCTTTGAAAATTTTTACATTAATGTCATTTTTTATTGATAGAAAACAAAAATAAAAAATAATAAAATATTTCAAAACAAATCTTAGAAAAATTAATAACTAAAAGAACCTTAGTAAACTCGACGATTTTAAATTTTTAATTAAAAAATATATATTCTAACAATTATTTTTACTTTTATCCAGTAACTCTCTTATTCTGTAGCATAAGTAATCGATTGAATATATACGATAATTCTATTGGGTGTTGGGGAGACACCAACATCAATTCAATAATGATTAAATCAAGGTAAAACCCCAAAAGTGATGATGGTTTGGTAAGCTTTATGATGAAGTTTTAGAAACATCAAATTTGCTTTATATTCTCAAAACCCAAAAAATAGACTAATCATGTCAACCTTGGTCCACATCAAATCTTTTGGAATATCTCCCCTTATCCCTCAAAGAATAAACTTTCTCAAAACAGTAAAGTTATTTTAAAAATCCTCTACATTGACCTCATGGGCGGTCCTCTACATTGACCTCATGGGCGGCCTCATTGAAAGGTATATTAAAAAATAAAAAACAAAAACATTATCTTTACAATATAAAATAATAATAAATCTCGATATCATAAAAACGTTTATTTTCATCCAACCATCCTTTGATATGACAATTGGTCAACATTTATTTTGCCTCTCTATTATTTGTTTTTCTATCAACCATGGATTTAATTGTGTTGGAGAGGAGGGTGGTTATATTTTGAAGAGTTTTTTAATGGAACTGTAGTTAGAGAAGACAAACTACATATCCTATAAGGTGACAAAAATCAGAAATATTATAAGGGAAAAAAAAGGAAAAAGACAAACATTGTACTCTTAGGATTCAGTTAAACAGAATAGGACTTTTCTACACTTGGAATTTTCTACACTTAGAAATCCGTTTATTGTAATCATAAGTTTCATTTGATTCTATAAGGATAACAATGGAACTGTTTTTTCCGTGTGAAAAAAACAGTTGTGTTGGAGAGCATAAATCAAAGTTGGACATGGACACATGTCTATTTATGAAAAGAAACAATAAGATTTTATTAAATTAAAATTTAATTTACTATTAAAAAAATATTTTAATATTTAATAATAATAAATTATAAAATAAAATTGTTTTCTGTATTTTTAATGCAATATCCCATCAACTTCAACACTAAATAAACAAATCCCATAATTTTTAATGTTATATATCATAAACAAATACCCCTTTCATGAAAACTTTTGTTTTTCTAGTCTCTTTTACAATATAAGATTTTAAATATCAATCTTAGAAAATTTTAAATATTAAAAAATTTAAGCATTTCAAGGAAATGAAACATATTTTAATATGAGTGTGAAATTTAATGTAGGATTTTGTGATTGGTGGTGGAAGAGAACTTATTACTATACGAAAGATTGAATGTTGTTTTGTTTTCATAAAATAATTATGAATAAATTGGTATAGATTATTTGATTTAATAAGTTTTAAGAGAGAAAAAATAATTATAGGAATACATTTCTTAGTCCTTAAAGATTAGGGATTAAGATGGATATATGTTAATTTTATTTTTTTTATTATTATTACAAAATATTTTTCAAGAGAACTTATTACTATACTGAAGGTTGAAGGTTGTTTTGTTTTCAGAAAATAAGTAATTATAAATAAATCGGTATAGATTATTTTAGTCTCAGATTTAATAAGTATTAAGAGAGAAAAATTAAACATAGGAACAAACTTCTTAGTTTTTAAAGGTTAGGGATTAAGATGGATATACGCTAGTTTATTTTATTATTATTATTACAAAAGACATTTTTTTTGAAATTTTAATTTTTTTGTCACTAACTTTATTTTTTTGTCTCCTCCCATACATGCGCATTTATTCAATAGTGAATGTGAAAAATATGAAGCTCTATGAGCCTTCCACATTGGATCAGGAAATTGAGGAGAAAGTATGACCTACCATAGAGGACTTAGCACCAGAAGTTCATGCAAAGTTGGCAATTTTGCAAAAGAAGTCTAGAACTACCAGACAGGGGCAACATGACCTTTGGGAGATCGATTTGAAAGGACAACTTCCAGGGAAGGAAAAATGGTACTTCAGGGAGAAGGTAGAGGAAAAATTTTCTCACCTGATTTGGTAAAATATTTTGGGGACTAAAATCCTCCCTAAATGGGGAGGTATGATCTGGATTGGATCATTATATAATTTACCATATATCTTGGTACTTTCTAGGTGGAAGAATTGGAGGAGTTGGATTACAAGGCCCATTTTAGTGGTAGGTCCCAGTTTGGATATTTGGGGTCTAGAACCTTCCAGAGCGATTTTGAGGCAACAACAATTTTTTTGGGGGGTCAAAACTTTATGAGCATAGATCTAGTCCCTCAATCATGATATTCTACACACCAAGACTTTTCCAAGAATGTGAAAAATCACCTCCATTGGAGCTTGTATGTAGAAGTTATGCCTCCCACAAGTTGACCTACATTGTTGACCTCCATTGTACCGAGGTCCGAGTGGATTCCATGTCAGTCCCATTACTCACACCTATGGGTCTAGCAACATGTGGAATTTCAAGAATATTCTAGAAGGTTCGAAACCTAACACTAATTGAGGGTTGAGACATGCAAAAACTCGAAGCCTATATGGCTATTAGGCTATGCTAAATATAGGGCCACTAAGAGGAGAAATGGTTCTATTATTTAGTTTTATACTCGTTCGATATTTGAGCAAAGAATCTTGGATTGGTGTCTGAGAGCATAACAGAGGAGGAATAAGATTTTGTAGCAGCCATTCAAGCCACAATGTTAAAGGAAACTCCATAGTGAGTGTGCTCTTTCTTTGTATTTGCATCTTTCATAAATGGAGAAAAGAGAGTAAAGCATAGGCCTCACCTTCAAGATGGGTTTTCTCCCATTTTGGGTTTCCTAGGATACATCTTGTGTTCATTTGTGTGGATGGTGTGTTCATTTTCTTGTTCTTTATTTTTTGTATTTTAGTTATTTTCATAGATTTGAGCAATAAGAAAGTGCTAACAAATATGCGATCTAAAGGATAAAGAAATGTGTTGGAGATCTCTTTTAAATCTCAAGGACTTAGAATTTTCCACTAATTGTATTATTGTTTTGGACTTTAATGTCACTCTTAATAGTCTAGAGAAAAGAGGAGGAAGTTTCAGTAGATACCCCTTTGGGGAGAAATTGGAGGAAATGATAGGGGATTGGAGCCTCTTGGATAACAAGCCAACAAAAGGGAAGTATACATGGTCCAACAAAATAACAAGCCATGGACATATTATTGCTTAGCTCAATTTCTTTATGGTCCATAGCAATATGTTGTTGCAACATCAAACCCTCAAATCTAAAATTCTACCCTCTGTAATCTATGACCACAAGCCTATTTCCCTTGATCTTCAACTGATCCCTAATTATGGACTTATTCCATTTATATTTAATCCCCATTGTCTCAACTCCTAGGATGTGACAGATAGAATCTAAAAATCATGGGACACTTGGAGACCAAGCACTCTTGTGTATATATGGGAGAAAAAACTTAATCTAGTAAAGAAAACATTAAAGGACTGGGCCAAAGAGTTCTTTATTTCACTCATAGAAAAGAAAGAGAAAATATGGGCTAAATTAGAGGAGATACAAATGCAAATGGAAATTAATGAGGTCACGGGGAAAATTCAAGATGAGGAAATTGTGTTGAAAAGTCAGTTTCAACGAATTATGAAGCAAGAGGAAGAGCATTGGAATCTCAAATCCCAGGGCCTGCGGTTAAAGGCAGGAGACAGGAATACAAAGTGTCGGATTACTGAGAGGGGGGGTGAATCAGTAATAGATATTTTTAATCCTTTTAACCACATTATGCAAGTGTTATTTATATTTATGATCAATATAGCATTATCATCCAATAATGCAGAGTAAATAAACCATGAACAAATGAAAAATCATACACATACACATTACCCCAGTATTTTTTTACGTGGAAACCCAATGTGAGAGAAAACCACAAAATGATTAATTCTTTTTCTTATTTGTCTTTAAGAATTACATTCATTGGAAGCACCAACTTCCTTTGTTTTCTAGTTGCAATTGGAAGGAGGCTCTGACCCCCTATTTTAGGCTACAACCTAAGGGAATCTCCAACTCTCCAATTCTTTGGCTACAACTAGAAGGAGGCTACAACCCCCTATGTTCTCCGACTACAACCACCTATCCTTTCCCCATCCAACCGCCCTGAAATATAAGTGCCAAATGTAGAAACTGAATATGTCACTATCACAACCTATTATGTCAAATCTGTCACTGAGAAACCTGTCACTGTATACTAATCAACCGATCTGATCTGATCACATATACCTCAAATGCTATACCATGAGTCTATATCTCAAACCATGTGCTAGAACCTCACTGTTATACAACCTCTATATGTACCAATAACTTCAACAACATACCTCAACCAAAATCCCTCAAACTTGAACCAATACTAAACTTCAGTAGATCTTCCTCAGATCAACTCTACAACAAGCCTTAAACTTCCAAGAGGGAATCCAAGATATTTACAAGGAAAACCCTCAACCAGATTCATAAATTCAACACTACACATATGAAAACCATACCTTTTTTCTTCTTGTATCATTCTATTTCCGTGGTTTTGTTGTCGCAATTTTTCTGCATCTATTTTTCTTCCGCACATTTTCTGCCGCAATTTTTCTGCTGTGATTTTTCTACCGCACTTTTCGTGTCGTGATTTTTCTGCCATGATATTCCTGCTGCAATTTTTCTATTGTAGTTTTTTTTCCGCACTTTTTCTGCTACGATTTTTCTACTGCAATTTTTCTGCCGCACTTTTCCTGCTGCGATTTTATACTGCTCTTTTTTCTATCGCACTTTTACTACCACACTTTTTCTTCTGCATTTTTCCTACTACACTTTTTCTGCCACGATTTTTCTTCCCCACTTTTTCTGCCACTTTTCTCTATCAATAATACCTACCCAAATAAACTTTCACAAAATAGATATTCAATGATATTCAATAGTTTCTAATGGGAGAGACTTTCTCTCTTATTTATAATTCCATGTAACTTCCTCAAGGGGTTACCTTCTAACCAACTTAACCCACTTTCCTTCTTTTAGGGATAACCCACTTCTAACCACTTGTCCACTTTTATTTCACTTTGCTACAAATAGTAAATTCTCCACTTCTAGTTGCAACTAAATTATTTTTAATTATTTTCTTATTGCAACAACTTAACCCATGAATAACTCCTAGTTTCACCCACTTGACTAGTCAAATTCTTCTAGGAGCTTCTAGAACTAATTTGACTTCTTTGACCTTCTAGATAACTCATGAGGATTCTCCACTTTACCATTCCATAAATATCTAATCGTGAAGTGTTATGTGACGTTTCGCATATCATCGGAAATGGCATGACATGTACTATCCATCTAGAATAGTCTTACCTGCAAATATATTAAACTTTGTACCATTATACATCAATCAAATTGAAGTCCCTTAATCATACTATTGGGGCTACCGGACTTGCTTCAAGGGTTGACATCAATGACAACCAACCCAATTAATCAAAACAAAGTTATTTCATAAGCAGGAAAAGACTTGATTGACTTAGAAGAATGTGAAATAAATCCTTTTGGAGGATGGCACCAAAATATCGAACTTTGACGCCATTAAGGAGGTGCCTAAGTTGTATTCTTTTGTTATCTATAATCAATAGAGTGAAGTAGAGAGAGGTAACATTGATTTGATGTTCGATCATATTCCAAAAATAGTTTCTAATGAATATAATCAAGAGTTGACTCAAGCTATCATATAAGCAAATATTTGGGTAGGGATATGGAGCTTAGAGCCAGATAAGGCCCCAGACCCTGATGATTTCTCTATATCCTTTTATAGATATTTCCAGTAACTTATTAAGTATGACTTAAAAATAATGTTGCAATATGATCATAGATTGTACAAACTAGGTGGGAATACCAATTCTTCATTCTTGGATTTAATACCCAATGAGGCAAACCCATCCTCCTTTGCAAGATTCAGGCCTTTCTCCCTATGTAATGCTTCCTACAAAATTCTAACTAAAATTATTGTTGTTTGTCTTAAAATAATAGTTCCAAAGATCATTTCTACAAACTAGGGTGGATTTATGCATAATAGACAAATTATTGACAACCTTGTGCTAACATAGGAATCCATTCGTCCCATCATGTCAGCCAAGGAGAAAGACATGGTTTTCAAGTTGGATATGGAAAATAACCTTGATCGAGTGAGACACTCATTCTTCTTCAAGGTTTTAGACAGGTTTGACTTCAGGTATGCCTTCATATAGTGGGTATCATATTGCATCAGTTTGCCATGGATAACAGCTCTGACCAATGGCTAAAATACATATTTTCTTCAAAGAAATATGGGTTTACATCAAGGATTCCCCTTGTCTCCCCTCCCATTCATTATTATGGCTGATTCTCTAAGATGAAAACTGGAATTCAAAAGCACCACTAGGAATTTCCCTAGAATTTAGATAGTTCGAGGAATCAAAAGTGTCATCCATTCCCAATTAACTAATGACACTTTGCTAGTAAGTGGAGCCTCTATAACCATTGCCTCCATAGTCAAACAAATATTGGATTCCTTCTTGGACACATCAAGAGGAGTGGTGAATTACATGAAAGGGCATATCTATAGCTGAAATATTAGACCACGGGTGATGCAATTAATATCACAATTATTCCAATCTACTATCATTGAAAATTGGTCATCATATCAATACCTCAGGATCCCAATCTCCCTCTAAAATACATCATTGCAGGAATGAAACTGTATTGTTAATAAAATCAGAAATAAATTTGTACAGCGGGGTTCTCAATGGCTTAACCCAATGAAAAGGATTGTTCTCATCAAATCTATCTTATCATCCTTACCTCTTTACTCATGTTTGTATTTGGTAGTCCCTCGGTTAATCATGAACTAGATATCCATGGATATTCAAAATTTGTTATGGAAAGGGGAAAATATATTGAAAATAAATTCCACCTCATCAATTGGAAGGTAGTGAGGAATCCAAAAGACAATAGTGGATTAGGGATAATAGACCCCGCTATGATGAATATGGCAATGGGAGAAAAATTGATATGGAGAATGATTATGGGTAGTCCAACAAGGTGGAAAAATATCTTTTGGAGAAAGTATTTTAGGGGAACAAGATAGCAATGCATAGAACATCCACTCAAAGAAACAAAACACTCACTTATTGTTAGGATAATCAAAGATTCCATCCCATTAATTCAAGAAAAATTAACCTATATTATGGGGAATAGGTAATTGATTAATATATGGGAGGACAACATATATGGAAGGGAAAAATTGTTGAACCATGAGAATTTTTCTATTCTTAAGGCGTGGATGAGAGAGAAAGATATGTATACCCTTTATGATATATCCAACTGGGATGAGGATTTTGGAAATTGGGTGGGTTGGAGGTTCATATCTCCTAAAAAAAATATCATTCCCCTTGTTCAATCCTTAATATAGACACTTTTGGGGTGTGCACCTTGGAATAGACTCAGGAAATATACGAGGGACTGGGGGGAAGCAACCTTCTTATTTAGAACTGGTTACAATGTTCTGCTAAAATCAACCAATCTTCCCTAGAGATCTAATTTGTGGAATAAAATATGGCATGGATATGGGATGCAAAACATTAATGTATTATGATGGATTTTTGTCCATGGAAAAGTGCTCACTTCAGATAATTAAACAAGAGAGGAATAACGGCCTCCTCTCAATGTTCCTTGTGCACTCAAGTAGAGGAAACCATACATCACATGTTCCTTGAATGAAATTATTTCGATGGTAGAGGAAACCATACATCACGAGTTTAACTAACATAATTTGATGGTCTCAATCTTGTGAAGGGTTATTTAAAAAATGTTGTAGCATATATAGTGGAACCTTCAATAAAAATACAGTGTTTAAGAGAGTCTGGTAAGTGATACCAAAGTATATGTGTTGGAAAATTTATCTTGCTTGGAACAAGCAAATTTTCATAAATGAGAGGATACATCTTAGGAAAATTTCCTCCAAAGTTATATCCCTTCTCTCTGAGCATATGTAGAACAAAGTCAAAATGCAGGATCAGGTTTTGTATGGTCGAGAAAAAGACTGAGTTTGAATGTTTAAGTTGGATGGTGGTGGTGTTTCTCTTATCAAGGAAAGCATAGCCATACTACCACAGTGGGAGATTAGGAATGATCAATCTAAATTTGTGGTTTGGAAAGTGAAGCAGAGTAAAAACATCCTTTTATTTGATGGGGATTATCGGAATAACCCAGGGGAAGTAGGTGCGAGGGGGATTCTTCTCTATATAAGAGGAAACAGGTTGGTTTACTATGCCTATGGGCTCAAAAATATTTCAAAAAATCTATCTGAGGCCTATCCATTATGGATGGGCCCATGTATTGTGAAGGAAGAAAGGATTAACCACCTAGTGGTACTGGGGAACTCGATGCTAATTGTAAGAGCCATGGTAACCCACATAGAACCAAGGAGAAATGCCTTGTATTCCCTTATCTCTAGGATCAAAATAACGAACTCCAATTTCAATAGGATATCATTCTTTTATATAAAGAGGGATCTCAATTATAAGGATGACCATTGGGACAAGGTAACCTCACACCTTAGTGTAAAATTTTTGATAAAAAATGGGGTGAGTATCATTAACCTTGTACCTTAATGAATATTAAGATGTAAAAATAAACCACCTCAATTGGATGCAAGGTAGCTACTAGACACGTTAAGGGAAATTCGATAGGTGGTGATCACCATTCACACATTGGAGGGGTCTAGAGAAGTGTGGTAGTATTCAATATTGCATGTGTATCTCGACATCAATCGCTCTTATATGGAATTTCTGGAAGGGAAGTGAACCAAGTTTTAAGGTGGCAAGGTGGTTTCAAGCATGGGTTTTGTAGGTGGCATTGAAAGGTGTTTAAGGGTGGCGATATTAGGATGTGATCTGATTTCCATGATAGCACTTTCCTTGGAGCAATCATTAAACCTCAGGTTATTTGGTTACTTTCCCCTGTTTTTGTTTCGTTCAATGTTTATGTCTTGTTTTTCCAAGATATTCTTCTCAGTTTCTATTTTTCAAAAAAAATGGAATTGGAATTAGTTGTTTGTGGGTTAAGATAGGAATTGGAATTAGCTATATGGGGGTTGTTTGGTCTAATTCCATTAGAAGTTTTGTGAAGGATTTCTTTGAGGTAGAAATGGAAATTCTCAAGTGGAGGGAAGCTTGGAAGATTCTTAGTAGGCATGAAGAAGCCATGGAAGTTAGTTCAATTAGGTGAACTCTACTACATTAATTTACCAACTTGGGGATCGTAAACCGATGAAGTGCATGAAATTAGTTATGCAGGTATTAGCCTCTATTCTATCTACTTATGCAAAAAGGAAAAAAAATTCTCGTTTAGCTGCATAAATAGAGTTTATGTTTATCTACAGAAATAATAGAGTAATTTCTAATGGTGAAGAAAAAAATAAAGAAAGACACATGAAAAATTCCAGACACTTAGAATCATCAATTTGATTGATCATTAACTACAGTCTTTCAATCATTTAAATCAACGAGAGTTTTTGTAGCTGAAATAACAATCATTTATTCAATTAATGTCTGATGTTTTAGTTTTCCTTTGTAAACAGAAATAAATGAATTTGCAAAAAATGAAATAACCATAAATATAAATTACATGACTTAATAACAAAGCAATACCAACAATAAATTAAATTAGTAGTGAACTCCTCCTCAAGGGTCTCTCCTGGTTCGGGGAAAACTACTAGGAAAGAGTGTATAAAATTGAACTTTGTAAATTCAAAATATGTAACTCATGTTTTTGCATGATAACCAGAACTTCTATTAATTCCAATGGAAATATGAGTTTTATAGTAGTGATATCAAAAGATATTATGTGTGTCTATCAAGGTTTGATAGCCAATATTTATATATTGTACAGAAGATCGCATAGATCCAATTCTCACAGATCTCATAAACTATTTTACAAATAAAATACCACATTTTTACATCTTATATCGGATATTACAACTTGTTGGTATATGGAATAGGATTTGTCATCCATGTAATGGATAAATTCATGACAAGATGCACGAATTTCACTCATGCTATCTCATGCTATCTCGTGTTTATTTGAGAAAGAAACAACTTGCATAATGTGCCACTTGTTCATTCATTGATTGTAGGTTTGACTTGTCTCATGTGTTGATTTGTAGGATTCTTGGCCCGAACTGATAAGTTGACGAGCTTCGAGAGCTGCTTTGGAATCTTCTACAAGTCATGGTTCAATACTGGAGTGTGTGTGACCCTATATAACAATGATTCTTATGCATAAATAGTTTAATGACTACAAAACTATATTTGAGTTGCTACATAATCAAATATTATGTAGAGACTCATTAAAAATAGTAACTAATTAAATCAAATTTCATAATGAAGAATGGAAATGAACTTAGAATGGACAATTTACCTCTAATATCCTTCAATACACAAGTTATGTAGCTAAGCAATATATTTATGGAAAAAGGGGTAAAATAGGATATAAGTTGGTTCATAGGTATAGGATTTGGATGGAAGTTTAAGATAGAAAAGTGACAAAAATAGTATGTTTTTAGGACTCAATATCCCCCCCACATGGAAGATGTTGCATGCCCTCATGCAACCAAAATTGTACTCTACTTCCTCCAACAAAAAAATCAACATTGTTGACCCCTTTCCTCTTAAGCTCTTTCTGAATCATCAATCAAAATGTGCAACCTAAATATGAGGCTTGTATATGACTTCTTGTCTCATTGATCAAAATCTGGACCAGGGGATCAAATTTTGCCCAAATTTCAAAGTGCTCTAAATGCGACGAAAATGGTGCCATTGTGTCCGTCTCGTCTTCCTTATTCCGGTGGTATATTTACTTTCTCAAACGGAGTCCGTATGGAGAAGATATCACAATCTGTTCGCCGAGCCAAACAAGCAAAATTTTAGATGTTGACTGTACCTGTCCATACAGTCCGTACAGGACACGTGGCAGGTCTGTACAACACACGTGGCAGGTTCGTACAACATACATGGCTGGTCCATACAGGACACGTGGTGGCTCCAGGTGATGACACGTGTCAGACAGTTATGGCTTTTTGGGCGTACGGTTGGACCAACTCGGAGGTGACACGTGGCACAGGGTGACGTCAGCATCCTACGTGTTGGATGACATGGCAACCATACGATGACATGGCTCGAATGACATGGCACCTGCTGACGTGGCGGTTTGTGATTGGTTGACAGTTGGGCGAGTTATGTTGCGACACGTGGCATGATTTTGGCGAATGGTGAGGTGCCATGTGGCCCAGTCAAGGGATGCCACGTGGCACCCGTTTATTGGTTGTTTGGTTTGTTAATTAAAAATATATTGTGTCGACTAGATTCGAGCAGGCGACCTCCTCCACACTTAGCGCCTTCGCAATGTGTCTCCGACCAACGGGCCACCGTATGTTGCTTGTTATGAATACGGGCAATATTTTATTTGAGTTGCATTTTCTATTGTTTTGGCAGGAGGTCGGGCCAGGGCTTAGCCCCGGCTCGTGGTCATTTTAAATATTATATGTGACCATATATAATAGCGCGCGGAAGTTTTATATAATATATAACTGTGTTTCCCGACCATTTGCGCGTAGGGTTAAAACATGGCCCATAGTTTATATATGACCCACGGTTATATTCCATAAGCCATGTGACCGAAACACATACAAACAGTTGGCGCGGGGTTTGTGTTGAGGCACGGTTTTATGTGTGGATTTTTGGTATGTGCCATGTTCCCATGCCTGGGGCGCGGTTTAAAAATTGGTTTTTAAAACGGTTAAGTTAGCCCCTTTTCTACATTTGCGCACGGTCACATGGACCGCATATGCCCAGGTGCCGAGGCGGTTAGGGGCTTGAGGTGCCCTAACCATCCTACGGTTTGCACTGTTGGTGCGGTTGCGCCCGGTGTTGGGTTTTAACACTCATTTTTTAGCGTGTTCTTGGTTCATGCACACAGAGGTGCGTTTTGTAGAGCCAGTTCCAGCAAAGTTGAAGGAGGAAAATGGAGGAGGCCTAACTTCTTCATCGTTTGGCCGATTGAGGTGTCGTAAAAGCCCAGCTAGGGGTTTTTGGATGTGATGGATCCATTGGTGCTGTTTTCAAGGCCATTTGAAGACTTCTTCTGCAATTTTTTCACCATTGAAGTTTCAGCAAGCTCCAGGGAGCTTGAAGCCCTCATTGATGGAGGACATGGTTTGGTGAGCCTATATTTGTTTTTTGTGATTGAATAATCATTTTTGGCTAATTGATATGCTCTGAACACATTGGGACGGGTTTCAGAGGCTGTTGAGGACTTTTACAGGTGTTTTTCCCAAAGAGAAGCTCAGGGAAGCTTATGGCCACATGTAGAAGAGGTCATGCCCGGATGAGCCATGATCCGTTTTCAGAGTTCTATTAGTCATTTTTGGGGTTTTTATGTGTTCTGATCTCAATGGTACAATTTTTTTTTCCATTGGAGTTGAGTAGTAGCTTGTAAAAGAAATTTTGACTAATTAATCCCAGAGAGCCAAGTCCATTGATGGAGGCTTAAGGAGATGTAGCCCGGAGGGGGGTGAACTCCTTTATCAACTTGTTCTTGTTGTGAGTTTGATGGTTTATTTGCTGCAAGTATTGTTGTTGTGTATTTATTTGAAGTACATATTTAACCATTTACAAGAACATTTCCTCATACATAAACATTTACAAGAAGATACATGAACTTAACACATATATTATATTGCATATTTATACACATGAAGCAAGGTCCTGTAAAGTTTATTTTAATGAGGTAGGGGTGCTTGCATAGCATAACAAGTCAGCCTTATATTTTCAGATCAGGTGGTATCAGAGCATAAGTTTGTTTTTCTCATGTGTTTGCCATTGATAGCTTGAGATTTAGCTATTGGTTTTTGTGCAAGTTTTGTGTTGAAGTTGGATATTTTCCTAGGATGGAGGAAGCTTCAAGCATTGATAGTTCTCATACAGTTTCATTATCTAAAGAAGAGTTGCTAACTTTGAGAGATTTGATGAAAGAGATGTATGAAGACAGGAATAAGAACATTTCCCTTGAAGAGTCATTGATGGCCATGAAGCAGGAGAAAGAACAGTTTCTTGCAAGGTTGCATGAGATGGAGATTCAACTCCATGAGGCAAAGGAAACCCTTACCAAGTACATGCATGAACATAAGGTATGCAGTATTAGTTTATCTTCTAATTCCTCTAAAGATGAATGTTTTGGTGGTTTTGAGAGTCACACAA
>SNQJ01S0006788.1:223151-238241 GCA_010110895.2 Picea sitchensis | reverse complement strand
ATGGAGAGTACCAACTCGTATAAAAATGGAATACCACAGTTTGATGGACATAAGTATGCTTTTTGGAGCATAAGGATGAAGACATATATACAGGCACATGGATTTCAAGTTTGGCAATCAATTGTAGATGGATACACAACACCGACAATTCCACCAACAAATGACAAAGTAGTGAAACTCAGTGAGAATAACTCCAAAGGCATAAATGAACTTTTGAATGGTCTCAGTGATACGATATTCACCAAAGTTGCACATTGTAAATATGCTAAAGAGATTTGGGACAAGCTTTGAAATATTTATGAAGGAGATTCAAAAGTCAAAGAAGCAAAGCTTCAAACTTATAGAGGTCAGTTCGAGCAACTAAAAATGAAGGAAGATGAAGATATTACAACCTACTTCTTACGAGTCGATGAAACAGTGAATGCAATCATAGGATTGGGAGAAGAAATCGAAGAATATGTAATTGTTCAAAAGGTACTAAGATGTCTTCCTATGAGATTCAACCCTAAGCTATCAACACTAGAAGAAATATTATATCTAAAATCAATAAGCATGGACGAACTACATGGAATCTTTAGAGCATATGAGATGAGAACTGGACAAGAAAATTTAGATGTAAAAGAAACAGCCTTCAAAGCATCCAAAAGATCAAAGCAAAAGAAAAAGGAACAAGAAGAATATAGCAGCAACAATGATGTCTCGGAAGATGATGAAGAAGTGGCGAACTTCGTCAAAAGACTGAACAAGGGAACCAATAGTAGGTACATAGGTAAGCTTCCTTTAATTTGTTTTAATTGTGATGGTATTGGTCATTTTGATAACAAATGTCCTCATAATAAAAAGAGAAATAATGAAGGTTACTCAAAAGGAATAAAAACATATAAAGTTAAAAGAACTACTAAGAAAGTTTTCAAGAAAAGATTTTGCACCAAAGAAGACATCTCATCATCAGATGAAGATGAAGTCAGTGATAGTGAAACAGGGAGAGTTCTATTCATGGCAGTAGAAGACTCTGATAAATAAGACTCCAAAGAAGAATATGAAGAAGCATATGAAGAAGAAATTGAAGAGGCAGAAGTTGACTTCCGAGAAGAATTAATGAGTGCAATAGAAGTTATCATAAGAGAAAAGAAGAAAAACAAGAAACTACAAGAAGAACTAGATAAGAAAAAAGACACTCAAAGAACAACTAGAAGGAAAGGACAGGATCATTGGAAACCTGGAAGCAGAGATTGTCACACTAAGAAAGGATATTCAAAAGAAAAATATGCAGAATAGCTCAAAAGTTATGGATGACATTATCAACAGTCAAAAATCTCTGAACAACTCAAAGTTATACTATCAACAGTTAAAAATCTTATCTTGACAAATCCAAAAAGTTATGCAAAAAAAAAAAAAAAAAAAGGGATCAAGCTCCAAAAACAATAGAGCAAGAAACAAATCCAAAAGTTATGCGGAAACAACTGGGGATACAAAGATACAAGGAAGATTATGTGGACACCTCCCACCGAAGATTCATATTTCTAATCAATAATAGATAGACATGCCTCAAAAAGAAGAATGATTCATATGAGCACCTCCTTTCTTAAGATCTTCAACTACCGTGTATCAAAATATATTTTTGGTTTATGTTATGCATGTAATAATTTTGACATAAAGTTTTAAATTGTAGAGCTAACAACAGAACAATAACTACTTTGAGAGCCATACACGCGATTTATTCAAGAAGACCTAGTGAAACACAGAATAAATTACAACAAGTTTGAATGTTTGAGCAATCAAGTGGAATGTTACAATGTAACAATTTTGGACACATGGCCAAAATTGCGTATCGATATTCCTCCTAAAGACCCTCAACCGAATAACAAACAAGAACCTCGTGAAATGACATGGATAAGAAAGCAAGATCAATATAGCAATGAAGAATGCATAGTCACTCTACAATCTAAACAAAAGAAACGCTTGTTGGTATGTTGACAAAGGATGTTCAAAACATGAAGGACAAGTGATAGAGACAAGCTTCTTACATTATGAAAGGAAAGAGATGGATCGGCCTTTGAAATGATGATTCATCCAAAATCATTGGAAATGCACAATCCTAATTGGGAACAAGAATGAAAAGGCGTAAAATGTTCCCACTAGTAGAAGATATGAAACATAATCTTTAAGTGTGAGTCAAATGTGTGACCATAGTCATAAATTTATTTTCAATTCACAAAAGTGTGAGATAAGAAAATAAGGTTCATGAAATTGGTCACCACAATTGCAAAGAACTCGCTAAACATATATGGCTAAGTGAAATTGGAAATGAAAAGTGTTGTCTAGAAAGAAATATTGCTTGGCTATGGCACAAAAAGAATGGGTCACATGCATTTTGATAACCACAAAGCCTACAAAGCGAGAGCCGAGAAATGCCCTAACGCAAGTTCCAACCAACACTTCATGCGCATTGCCAACAAGGGAAAGAAAAACACTGAACTGTTCAAACAAAGGAATATTCAACAATAAAACCATCGAAAATTGTGCATATTGATCTAATTAGACCAACTACAAAAAAAGTGCCAAATGGTGAGATACTTTGCTATTATTGATGATTATACAAGAATGATCAGTAAAGCTTTCTTTCTCAAGAACAAATCGTAAATATTTTGAAAATTTGATCTAAAGTGAAATGGTTGAAATAAGATGGATTCAAGAATCAAATGCTTAATATCAATAACAAAGAGAATTCACCTCAAAGGAATTCCTGGACTACTACTGTAGAAATCATGGAATAAAAGGCAATTCTTCGTCACTAGGACACCTACCGTGAATGGAGTTGTTGAAAGAAAGAACAAGAATACTGTAAGAAATGGCTCGAACAATGATAATGGATTCAAAGTTGATAAATATTTTGTGGACACAAGAAGTGCATACAAAAAATCACATTCAAAAAACAGAAAATGCCTTAAACAACACCGATAAACTCACGAAAGCCATGGAAAAGAAGACCATCAAATGAAGCACTTCAGAAGTTTTTGGAAGCAAAATGCTACATCAAAAGAGAAGACGCAGAATGAGAAAGTTTGACCTTTGTGTGGACAAAGGAATAATGGTTGGTTACTCAAGTACAAGGGAAAAATACAAGTGTTACAATCTAAAAATAAAAAAAAAAAAAAAAAAAAAAAAAAAAAAAAAAAAAAAAAAAAAAAAAAATCAAAGGAAGAAGAAAAAAATCAATGAAACAAATTCTTTGAAGAAGAAGATGAAAATAAGAAGAAGAGGAAGATGAAGATGAAGAGAATCGAAGATAAGTAGAAGAGCAAGTTCAAAAAAGTATCTCAAACGACACCTAGAAAACGAAAATAAGAATCCTCATCCTTCCGATAAGATTATTGGAAACAAAGATGCAGCATTTGAGACTAGAAGAAAACTGCTCACCGGAACAAACACATCTAGCACTCATCTACAATTGAACCAAACTCATTTGAAGCAGCTTAGGATGAATTTTTTAACAAGGCCATGGATGAAGAATTGGATCAAATAGGAGAAAATGACACTTCGGGGAATTGGTTCCAAGACCAAAGAATAAGAAATGTGATCGACACAAAATGGAATTTCAGGAATAAATTGAATGAAGAAGGACAAATTACATGTTCAAATCTGACCAAAGGATATGCAATAACGAAGTAAATCACCTTGTTATATATCTGCTGCCGCATCGAAGAAATCCATTTCTTTTAGCTTATGGTTGCCCCAAAAATGTCAAAGTATATCAAATGGACATGTTCGATTCTTCAATGGGGAACTTGAAAAGAAGTCTACATTGAACAACCGTATGATTTCAATGGTCGAGAACATAAGACTATGCTGCAAATTAAAGAAGACCTTGTATGGTCTAAAACAATTTCAGGGTACCCCAACCGATAAGCATTTGCACGGAAGTGTGGTTTAGAAAGGAAGCACAACAACCCTACCAAGGTAAGTCAAGGTAATATTTTATTAAATGAAGTTTATGTTGATGATATTATTTTGCAGTGATGATGACATGTTAAGACAAAAATTTGCAAAAAGACATGCAATGAATTTGAAATGTCATTACTTGGAGAACTATCCTCTTCTCCGGGACTTCATATAATGCCAAAAGAAAAAAAAACCAAGGAATTTTTATTTCAAACCAAGTATATCGTGAGATAAATGCTAAAGAGGTTCGAATGGAAGATTGCAAACCAATCACCCCGCGCAAAACCACTGTAAGTTGAGCAAAGATGATGATTCAAAGTCTACGTATCGAGGCAATATAGGTCACTGATTGGCATCCTACTATATGTGACAACATCTATACCCACGTAATGCGCTGGACGTAGCACGATTTCCGGGCGCAGAACCAAAGGAATCATACATTAGCAAATAGTGAGGGACCGACATCTCAAAGGGAACATAAGAGTTTGGATTATGGTATCCAGAAGGGAATGATCTATCTCTTATTTCATACACAGATGTAGATTTGACATGTTGTATTGATGACCGATGAAGCACCAAAGTGGAGCAGTCAGTTTTCTACTTAGGTGAGTGTTTTGCATCATGGCTAAGCAAGAAACAATAATCAATATCTTCATCTACGTACTGGCAGAGAGTATATTGGTAAAGAACAACATTTTGCGGTTAATGGTGTTCTTTGATGAAACAACTTTACGATATATGTTGAGTACGATGAGCCCATTCCAACATATTGTGATAATACAAGTGCCATCAATATCTCAAAACCCGGTGATGCAAACCAAGACGGCACATTCCAACTGGGCATCAATTTCTACTGAAACGCTGCGTAAAAGAACATCGAGTTGAGTATGTGGGCAAAAGAACAAGTGGCGGTGCATCTTTACAAACCACTTCCATGGGAAGCCTTTGAATATCTTTTTCCAAAGACTTGGAGCTATTTCTACCCAAAATGAATGCTTTTTGAATGCTTATCTTATATGTCTTAGATGTACATGAGGAAGCACCATAAGAGGATGGGTCCGTCGTGGGAGCAGCAACGGATGGAAAGATACCTTCCATTGATGACAAAGGGGGGAGACATTTATCAAATGCAAAAAGAGCATAGAGGCATGGTTCAATCAGATTAGATGCGAGGATAGATAGCATGGTTCCGGGGGCGACAATCGGCATGGTTCCGTGGGGAGCATGACCTATATCATTTTCAAGATTGCATCAAAGTGTTGCCATGAATGCCAAAGAGAGACATTGTTGATTGAGGTTGGTTGTCATTGATGTCAACCCTTGAAGAAGCTCCCCAGAGTAATAAAGGTTTAGTAATGGACCCAATATTGTTTGATGTAAATATGACTATTATTGTTTTTCATGGTTGATAAGAAGTAAATATGAATGAACTCCAAAGTGGTCCCCTTTATGGTGAAGCCCTCACTTCCGGAAGATGCTTCTTGTGGAGTAAGAGAACCCATGCCAGTTGTGGGAATAAATGAGATGAAGGTTCAATCGTGTTATACTATATGGATGAAGTGCTCGTCATGTGATTTCCAAAGTGGTATGTTGAATCACATAATTCCTCATGGTTAGAGAGTTATGGCCATGAGAAGTCGGAGACCCCTGTGCTCAGTAATGGAAACCGTTTGTTTGATGGGTAACGGGTATGAGTTATAATATATTTTCATATACACTATATGGATAGCATATTTCATGCCATTTATGGTGGTGTGTATAACGCTATAACTCCGGCCTTTTGAGAGTTATGGCCTTCCTAAGTTGGAGGACCCTCATATGTCATCTAGAAGCCCCTAGTCAAAGTGGTTTAAGAGATTTTAAAGGGTAAATACCAAAAGTGATGATGAGTGTATTATAATTCAAAGTCAATAAAAATAAATTATTTCAATAATAAATTTAATGGATAAATTCAGGAAGGACCCAACCCTAAAATAAGGAAAGTGGGCCAAGTGACCTAGAAGATGTTTCTTTAAGGAAGCTACTTGGAGAGTATAAATAAGAGCAAGGCTCTCTAATTTGAATCACACTTATGAATATTGAATATATATATGTTTATGAATGTTTATGAGGTAAACAAAGGATATTCCGCCGAATATTCTCAAGGAAAGTGAAGAAAAGAAGGCTGAAATGCAAGGAAGGATAAAATCATTTTGATGGTGCTTTCTAATGTGTTATTTACAAAAGTCATCTCACCATTTTCGCTATAACTTTTATATAATGATCTCGATCCTAAAATTGCTATGAAAGGAGAAACATATCCAAGTATCCGTATTAAAAAATCCAGCTTGTGGGTCATTGTATTTTGGTTACACTCCATGGAAAATGTGGTTTGTGGCCATTCCTGAAACTAGTCAAAATCAGTAGTTTCGTAAAATGTCATAACTTCTTCCATAACATATCCAAATTCAGCTGAGACCAAATGTATTGGTTAGGTTACATTTTTTGATATTCCGTAATAGTTCCATATCAATTCATAAAATATTTGGTGCGGGGAATTTCAGTTGTCGCTTCAGAATAAGCCAAAATTCAAATAAAGATATGCCATTCTTAAGTAAACTTTTCTAGAGTCTCAAGTAGTGACACTTTTGATAATCTGTATAAACAAACTGAAGAACACGTATCAGTTTCAGATATTTATACATTATAGAATTCAAAGTTAGACATCTAAGTTAGGCTGTCAATTAATCCAAACTGTGCATGGTTGAGAAAAGTTTGATGAAAATGTGCTAGTCTCTTGTTTTAAAATTAAGGAAGGTTTGCGTGAATGTGATAATACACACCAGGTATATTACGAGAGGTACAAACTGCTACTGGATGATGAACTGATGAGGGCCTTTGGTTGTGGTAACATGTTGAGTACATGGTTGAGACAAGTAGTTGATGACAGGAACATACGAGTGGCAGTTTACACGTTACATATTGATGAGTCATAGTTGATGAGTAGCTGATTCATGATTGGTACATACTTCCATACATGGTTGGATGCACTTGTTTATGGTATAGGTTGATTAGAGGTTGGTGCATTGGTTGATGCACTGTTTATGGTACGTGCTGGATTACGCTGTGTTGAGGTATAGGTTGATGTACGATTGATGCATGGTTCGCATTTATTGGAATTGGCTTACAACGACATATCTCATAGTGATATGTCGTGATGCTGTCCACCATTCTACTTCTCTACTTCAGGCGGCGGATCTAAAGGGCGACAGTACGTTCAATCTTCGCTTGTAGACGTAAAACATCGGGGTTGTATCTTCCTTCCGGGTTGTAGCCAAAGAATCGGGAGTTGAGATTCCCTCGTGTTGTATCCTGAGAAAAAAGGGGCTTGGAGCCTCCTCCGGGCTTGCATTTGGAAAACAAGAAAGTTGGTGCTTCCAATGAATGTAATTCTTCAAGACATATAATAAAAGCATTTGTGGTTTTCCCAATTGAGTTTCACGATAAAACACTTGTGTACGCGGTATGTGTGTGATTGTTTATTTCAATACTCATTATTGGATAGCCAATTCTACATTGATATAAAATTTTGAAGAAAAAGGATTATAATTACGCTTATTGATTCACCCCTTTAATCCAACATATATGACTCGTGATTCGCTAAGCCCTAATAGCCCTGGCTACTACTAATTGGGGCATATTAGGATTAGTTAATGTGTTATTTTATTTATGTCGGCTTTTGAGCCATTAGTTGTAATTTAGATTAGTAATGTTATTTTATTTATGCCTACTTTAGGCCATTAAACCTCCTAGTCTCCTATATATACCAAGGAGACATTTTCATTCTTTGAATCCACCCTGGTAATTTGAACATTTAAGTGGGGTAAAAGGGAGGCTTCCCCCTCAAGAGGATTATTATCCGATATTATCTCTTTTTCAAGGCTGAGTACTTTTCCGTAATTTTTCTATGCTATATTGATGTTTGGTTCTTAACATATGGTATCGTAGCTCAAGGTCTTAGGGTTTCGCTGCTGCTTTTGAGACACCTTGGAATTTTTTTGATATAACTTTTTTTTCTAAAACGCTTCCATGGTCCAATTTGAGGTTATTTAGAAGACGGATCAAGGTACGTTGGGTTCAAATTTAGCCCCTGAGGCCGTATAATTTCTGAGATATAGTCCGCATTAAGATGGTTCTCGAATCATCCCAAATGAATCTTTGTAATATTTTCACTATAAATTTTTTTATGTAATGTTTCAGACCCTCAACTCGGGGCCCATTTACAGAAATTAGTTTTTATCCGTGGTAAAAAAGTTCAGCTTCTAGGTCATCATAAATTAGTATACAACCTTTGTGTAAGATAGGGTATCCGACTAGTCCCATTGGCTAGTCTCAAGTAGGTGTTCTAGGTAAAACAATCATAACTTCTTCCCAGAGTATCCAAAATTGGGTGGGACTAGTTGCATTGGATCGTGGATAATATGTAGTATTTTGGGTATGAGTTTCAGACTTTTATATCAATTCTTTTGTTTGAGGAACACTATACAAGTGGGATATCTCCAAAAGGCCAAAAATCAGCAAGTTGTGGGAAGTTATCATAAATTCCATTTGGAACATCCAATCTTGATCAAACCGGCCGCATTGAAGAGAAACATCGGTAAAATACATAAGATAAAAGTTTCATACCCAGAAGGCACAAAAATTGGGAGATACAATGTATCAAGTATTGTCTAGCGTAAATCCACCTCAAAAATCAAGCAACTAAAAGGATACTTGGCCAACATGCCACCCAAAAGGGAACTTCTAGCACCAAATAAGCCTCCTTAAAATCCTACTTGACTCTTGATGAAGGTGAAGAAAATGCATAGGTACATAAATGAACTACAAGCTAAGATGGATTCAATGGAATCCAAGTTGGATACCAAGATGGATTCAATGGAAGTTAAGTTGATACTAAGATGGATTCAATGAACTTATGTTGGATACTAAGATGGATCTAATGGAAGCTAAGTTGATAATTAAGATGGATTCAATGGAAGCTAAGATCATGGAAGTATTGAAAACTTCAGAATGTAGAAGACACCTGAAGTGAAAATTTATCCCATGAAATTCATGATGTGGACACAAGGAAGGTGAATCAAGAATGAGAAACTCCAACTTTGGGTTGAAGACCAACCACGCTCCTAAGATTGACATGAGTTTGATGGCAAGGACCCAATCACATGGATACTTCGTGATGGAGTACCTTTGATCTCCATAATGTGCCACATACACAAAAGGTACAAATTGCTTCTTTATATTTAGAACCTAATCAATTTTGTTTGGTATCGCCGATTTGTTCTCGCAAATCACTTGTCACTTGGACAATTTTCAAGAAAATGATAGCACACTATGAGGATACAAGGAGAAACACCTTCTTTAGCCAATTGATAAATCTCTCAAGAAAAGGGTTCCGCCATCGAAAGCACATTGAAAACTTCCAAAGATTGAATATAAAGGTAAACTGACATTCCGTGATGAGCACTTGATTGATGTATTCATAGGAACTTTAAAAAGATAACATTCAACATGAGGTTCTCGGTTGGGAACCCAAATCACTGAGAATGCATTTAAGGTGGCAAGAAATGTTGAAAGTAAAAATATGGCTATGGCTACTAGAAGGACCTATCCTAACATCTATAGAGAGAACAATGTTCTTCCTAAAACACATCACTCCACAAGGTTGACACCTCAACAATTGAGGAAAGAAAAGCAAAAGGTTTATTCTTTAATTGTGACAGCTAGTACAATAAGGGATTACTAAGTGCAGGAGAAGAAATTATTCTACATAGATTGTGAAGAGGGTAAAGAAAACAAGAACAAGAACCATCTCAAGATGAAAAACGTAGAAGCAATTTCATCTTAAGATTTGACTCCCATGATATCGTTTAATTCATTGGCTGGAATTAGCAATTGGCTGGAATTAGCACTCCTCAAACCCTCAAGATCGGTTGATACATCAAAAAGTGCAGGTATTAGTCCTAATTGATTCTCGGGCAAGCATCTACATAGCCTCTCATTCACTTTTAAATTAGCCAAAGATCTCAATTCCTTTGTATATCCAAATAGCTGTGAGTTTCAAGTAATGGTTTATGGAGGAACTATCAATTACTCAGAAAATGCAATAAGATCAATCTTATGGGGAATATGTAAGGAATAGTCCAATTACAAGTACCCATGGGTGGTGTAGATGTTGTACCTAGGAATCCAATGGTTGGGCAATAATTGAGAACAATGGCTTTAATTTTCAAGAAGTTTTCATGAAATTTTATTAAAGGAAAAGAAATCTCTGAGTTGAGAGGTACTGCTGGTGGGTTCTGGTAAGGTGATAAGTTCTAATGTCATGACAAAATTATTAAAAAGGCATCAAGGCATTATTGCAAAATATGTCACTAGATGTTCAAACATCTAAGCTATCTATTCCTCAAGATCTCCAAAGGATCATTGATACATTCCAAAGTATTTGAAGATATTCCTAAAGGTCTCCACCAACTCAAATCATGATCATGAAATTACCCACTCGGGAGTGTTCCTCCTAACATCGTGCCACATTTATACCCTTATGCCTAGAAGAGTGAAATTGAGCGCATGATTGAAGAAATGTTAGGACCGCATCATTAGACCTAGCCAAAGTTCTTACCGCACTTCAAAGGGTAATGGTATTCAAGAAAGATAGCTCATGATGCATGTGTCCGTGACATTGATTAGAGAGCTCTCAACAAGATCACTATTAAAGATAAGTTTCCATTCCCTTGATTGATGAATTGTTAGATGAACTACATGGAGCAATCTATTTCACAAAATTGATCTCCGTTTCTCAGGGTATCATTAGATCGTAATGAAGGAAGAAGATATCCCAAAACAACATTCGAACTCATGAAGGCCATTATGAATTTTTGGTCATGCCTTTTGCCTTACAAATGCACCTTCCACATTCCAAGGGTTGATGAATTCATTTTCAAGCCCTTCCTTCAAAAATTTGTGCTAGTATTTTTTGATGATATACACCCATAGCAAGTCTTGGGGAGGATCATCTGCAACATGTTGACAAGGTGCTACAAACTATCTAAAGGAGCAAATAACTATATGCCAAAACCATCCAAATGTTTCGAGTAAAGGAGCTAGAGTATTTGGGTCATATTGTATCTCATGAAGGTGTCAAGGTAGACCCAATAAAGATTAAGGCCATGATGGACCTGGGCCGATTCCCAAAACATTAAAAAATCTTAGAGGATTTTGGGTTTGACAAGTTACCACCAAGAAGTTTGTTCAACTATGGAAGAATAACAACACCTTAACTAACCAACTAAGAAGGATGCATTTTCATGGACTCCGTGAGGCACCAAATCAAGCTTGAACAACTTAAAGAGGTGGATGTAAAGCCCTATCTTGACCACTCTAGACTTCACAAAACCTTTATCAGGAATGTGATGCATCGAGAAATGGAATTGGTGCGTTGTCCTAATGCAAGAAGTTGAAGGCCCCGGCTTTTTGAAAGTCAATTCACTCAAGGGAAGAGACTTACACAAACCCATTTATGAGAAGGAAATGATGCAATACTCATGTATTGAATAAATGGCGCCCCTACCTACTAGGTAGGCACTCTGTCAAAACAAATCATGATAGTCTTGTCACTTTGGAAATTAAAGACTATCTTCAAGAACAACAAAATGGGTAACCAAGATACCGGGTTATGATTTTGAAATCGCCTATAAAAATGGGAAGCAAAAAATGTTGTATGTATGCACTCTCATGAAAGGATGAAGATGTTGAGGCCTTTCTCCGGTATATCTCGATCATCCAACCCATTGATAATAGAAGCAAGGGATGAAATGGAAGAATGACTAAAAAGTGTGGACTCTCATTGAAAGGTCAGTGTTAGGATTCCAGTGCATCGATACATTTACATGGAAAATGATCTACTATGGTACAAAGATCGCTTTATATTTATGTAAGAACTCCCAACTCAAACAAAAGGTGCTATTGGAACTACACACCTCTCCAATAGGAGGGAGGCACTCTGGATTTTGAAAACCTACCATAGAGTCAAGAAGAAGGATTTTTTTGGGATGCCTTAAACCTGATGTTCAAAGGTTTGTGGCGTATCGTTTTGCCTTTCCAACAAAATAAGGTAGGAAACAATTAAGACCCTCGGTATTTTACAACCATTATCCATCCTGTGTCAGCTGAGGAGTTTTCCATGGATTTCATCAGAGTTACCAAAGTCCTAAGGAGAGTGTCATCATGGTGATTGTTGATGATTGACCAAGCACGACACCCTTGTGCACCCCTCTCACCTCTTCAAAGCTAAGATGCTTGCCAATCGCATTCATGGCACTCAAAGCTACATGGCAGCCCAAAGATTATTGTGGCATTGCATCCCATCTTCACTGACACTTTTGGAAAAAAAATTATTTTCTTGTTTGGGTACTCAATTGCTCATAGCTCATCCTATCATCCCTCACATGATGGACAAACCGAGATAGTGAACAAATGTCTGAAGGATACCTTCGCTTTGTCTCCGATAAACAAGCACAATCTGCCTGTTCGGCTACCTCCTTTGTAGATCCTGGTGGTATAACACTTCCTTTCATTAATCGCAACAAAAATGACACCATTTATGGCACTTTTATGGATACCACTCTCCTTCCATCACTTATCTCTAAAAGAAAAATCTAAGTTCAAGCAAAGTAGTGGAAGATCACATCAGAATCAACAACAAGTTCTCCAAATCTAAAGGACAACTTGACCATGGAAAAAATCGCATGTAACAAAAAGCAGATCAACATCGAGTGAAAGAAGTTTTACGTAGGGATTGGGTATTTTAAGACTACAACCATACAAATGCATGTCCTCAAGCAAGCCAAGAAGGATAATAAAATTATCACCAAAGTACTATGGCCCTTATAAGGTGTTGCAAAATATTGGTGCTATGGCATACAAATTGGAGTTGCCTGCCTTCAATGAGTACACCCAGCTTCCATGTTTCATGCTTAAAGAAAGTTATAGGTGATAAGATCCCAATTAAAACTATATTGCTGTAACTTGATGAGGAAGGAAAATGATATTGGAGCCTCGGGCTACTGAATTCACAACCTCAAACCCAAGTGCTAACCAACCCTGCCAACCCACTGGGAAGATGAGTCTTTATACAAAATAATCTAGAGTTACTCGTTGCCGCTATGCAACACTTGTCTCAGGGGGAGGCACATGTTAAGCCCTAATATTAACTCATTACCACTTAATTGGGGCATATTATAATAGTAATGTTATTTTATTTATGCCTCTGTCAGCCATTAGTTGTAATTTAGATTAGTAATGTTATTTTCATTTATGTTTTTTAGGCTTGGTCTTTTATTTATGTCGGCTTTAGGCCATTAAACCTCCTAGTCTCCTATATATACCAAGGAGACATTTTCATTTTGAATCATATTGTACTTGAACATTTAAGTGGGGTAAAAGGAGGTTGCCCCCTCGAAGAGGCTTATTATCTGATATTATCTATTTTTCAAGGCGTTGAGTACTTTTCCTGAGGTTTTTCTATGCTATATTGATGTTTGGTTCTTAACACATTCCACCAACATACGTCAAAAGAGTTTCATGAGTATACAATGAAATTCCTAGGGATAATGCCTTCATTTTGAATTCCTGTGTATATGCCTGAATATTACAACATTTACCCCATCTCAGATGCTTCCACTTGATCATTATCATCCATGTATGTGCCAATGGATATAATTTTTTTCTTATAGCCTTTGTAAACTTATCCCAAGAAGAGCTCACTTTACCCTTTTGAACCAGATCGACTTGCATCTTACTCTCCCACCATATTAAGGCACTGCCACTAAGTCGAAGAGCATCTAATTGTATCTTTGTATCCTTGTCCACAATTCTTTGAACCTTGAAATATACCTCTATATTCTTGATCCAATTATCCATTTTCTCAGCATTCAATTCTCCATCATAGGTCGACAACTCAAAATTAATATCCAATTTTAATAAAGGAAGATTATGGGCATTCTTCTTGGAGGACTTCTTTTGATGAGAAGAATTTTTACTTGCTTCAGAAAAAATTGATGATGAGGAGGAGGAAGGGGAAGGGGGCTCTGAAGGTCCACCACCTTCACCTCATCGTTCTCCTTTTACTGAAGATTCTTCGCTTCCAGGAATTTTAATTCTTTGTTCTAATTCATCTATTGTTTCTTTCAATGATTGAAGCATATCTCTAATCTCTTCATGATTCATGGTATAACCTTCTTCTTCTCCTTTTTTTGAATCCATCTCATGGCATCGAACTATCTTTCCGATTTTGGACTTATAACTTGCAATTTTTCCTTTACCAAGTTTGAGATTGGCTCTTGTAAGCATTCACTTGAAAAATACTTTTCAAACCTTGATATGATACCAACTTGATCCGAAAATCCTTAGATGTTGATAATTTTTAAATACACATAAACATCTACTTGATCTTCGAAATAAAATGATTGCTTGACTTTTTTTCAAATTACGTGTGAAAAATGTATCTAACCAAATCCAATTTAATGATAAATAACTTGCAAATAATTGAACTTGAATGAACAACAATAATATCGTCACATACACAAGATGGAAAAAAATGGAGTTCACCCAATTTTGGCTACCTCTCTGAGTCGACTTCCAATAGAGACTTGATTTATTGATGCTCAAATGCTTGTGTTTTACAATGCCCTTTTCACATGTTTCTCAAATGAAAAAAAATGGAGTGCACCATTGAATTCCTAGGAAAAAATCATGCAAAATTGAAATAAAATACTTGAAAATCCGTCAAGGTACCCCTCGACACGGTTTATGGTGTTACTTCATATGCCCGGTACCTTCAACATGCATTAAGAGAAAATTTTATGACTTAATGAATGTTTCCTCTGTCTTGGATTGCATGCCATTAAATAGGCATAGGCCCATAACCAAATCCTAAAATTATTGGTCATACATTAAATATAGTTGGTTTGTTTTGTAACTAAATTCGAACTATAGTCTAATCGATTAATTCTTTGGTGTTATTTATAGTAAGTTGAGGGTTTGAACCCCACCAACCATAATATATAATTCTTTTGGATACAATGACTTGGCATACAATTAAAACTGTAGTAT